>JAZHYW010014300.1:0-158015 GCA_037355805.1 Ixodes ricinus | reverse complement strand
AGGCGAAAGAAAGGTCAAAGCCCGGAGCCGCAAACCAACACCCGTGAGTCCTTTATCGAACCCAAAGCGCATCTATCTGTCACGCGCATCTCGGACCCTCGCGCGTGGCCCACAGTCCCACATGCCGCCAGACTTCGTCTTCTTTATACGACACCTCCCCCTTTTAGCCTCATTGTCCATAGCGTTCCGGTGGTCGTGAAGTTCTCCCACTTCGTGTTATGGTTGCTTGAGGATCGTTCTCCCGTTGACCGGCCGGCGGGATGTCGCTGTCGGGAATCGCGGGCTGGAGATGGTGCCGTGTACGTCGTATCGTTCCTTGGTCGGTTTCTACAAGGTAAGACCGAGGTGGTCCGGCTTGGTCTCGCACAACTCCTTGCGAGGCCGCTCCCGCGTGAATCCACACTGCTGCGTGTGGGTGTAGCTCCCTGCCATTTCTTGTACGGTGACGCCTATTATAGTTAGACGCCTCTCTAGTCTTCCGTTTCCTGTATCGTTGCCGATACCTTCTGGAGTGTTGCCAGAGAGGTCTGAGGGTACTGGGAGCCGTAGGAAGAGTGGAGCGTAACTTCCGCCCCATCAGCAGTTCGGCAGGGGAAAACCCTTCGGGCCCAGGAGTGGTTCGGTGGGCCAGAAGAGCTTGTGCTGAATTCGAGGTTTTCTTCAGCAGGTTCTTCGCAGTCTGCACCGCTCTCTCCGCTTCTCCGTTACTCTGGGGATAATACGGGCTTGAAGTTACCAGTTCGGCTCCCCACTCTCTGGTGAATCGCCGGAACTCGGTTGAGCCAAACTGGGGACCGTTGTCGGAGCGGATGACTTCCGGGCAACCGTGTCTTGCGAAGTTCTGGCTGAAAACCTTGATAATGTCCTCTGTGGTTGTTCGAGGTATTTCTTCAAGCTCGAAGAACTTCGAGTAGTAGTCGACTATGACTATATACCTCTTCCCCCTGAACTGGAAAAGGTCCGTTCCAATTTCCTGCCAGGGACGATCGGGTAGTGGAGTCTGAAGAAGGGGTTCTGTATGTGGTCGTCTATATTGCTGACAGGTCGGACAGCGACTCACATAGTCATGTATTTTTGTGCTTATGCCAGGCCACCAGACGGAGTCTCTGGCTCTTGCCCGGCATCGGACAACACCCTGATGGCCACAGTGCAATCGCTCCAAGACTTCTCCTTGCAGGCTAGGCGGGATCACCAGCCGGTCGTTACGCATTAGTAATCCCTGCACCACCGAAAGGTCTGCGGCGAGACTCGCGAATTTGCTTAAGTTCGGAGGAAGTTTGTTCGTTGCCGGCCATTGTTTTTCGCAGTATTCCATAACCCTTGATGTGGTTGGGTCTTTGGAAAGCTCTGCCTTCAGTCTGGACAAAAATGAGTTAGAGGCTGGAAGGAGCTCCAGCGTTAGCATTTCATACTCGTGAACCAACGTTTCACTGCTCTCCACGGTGTTCCTTGAGTCCGTAGAGTGGCCAGTTGTCGGTAGGGGTTTCCTAGACAAGACATCCGCGGTGAACATCTCTTTGCCCGGTACGTGGGATATCGCAAAGTCATACTCAAAGATGCGCATCCTCAGACGCTGTAGCCTTGGTGTCATTTCGTCAAGACGTTTCGTTGTGAACAATGGCACCAGAGGCTTGTGGTCTGTTTCGATGTGGAATCCCTTTCCTACCAAGTAGGTCCGAAAATGTTCACAGGCCCATACGATGGCCAAAGCCTCCTTTTCCACTTGGGCGTATCTCTGCTCCGTTGGTGTCATCGCTCTCGATGCGTATGCCACTGGGCGTCTTTTGCCGTTTTCCTCTTGGAGCAGAACCGCCCCCAGTCCAAACGAAGACGCATCCGCCGACAATGTAAGTTGTGCATCCAGTTTATAGAACGTGAGCACAGGAGCCTTGCATAGGAGATCTTTGATGTTAAGGAATGCTTCTTCCTGAGGCTCGCTCCAGAGCCAGCCAGCATCCTCGTGTAGCAGATCTCGAAGTGGCTTAGTTTTCTCAGCTATGTCGGGGAGAAACTTCCCAAGGTGATTGACCATCCCCAAGAATGATCGCAGCTCTGCCAAGCTTCCAGGTGCCGACATCTGTACGATCGCTTCCGTTTTCTTGGGGTCTGCCGCAATGCCCCTGCTGTCCAGCAGGTGGCCCAGAAACCTGACGCTCTTCTTAGCGAACTCGCACTTTGAGGTGTTCAGGGTCACTCCGGAGTCGTGGAGGCGGCGGAGTACCAACTCGAGATTTTTGTCGTGTTCCCTTTTGTCACGACCGAAAACTAAGATGTCATCCATATGACATACTTGTCCTGGGATTCCCTCTAGGATCCTCAGCATCTCCCGCTGAAAGACTTCGGGCGCTGTCGCAATGCCAAACGGGAGTCTTTTGAATTGAAATCGTCCCACTGGTGTGATAAAAGTCGTCAGTTCCTTCGACTCTGGGGCTAGTGGTGCTTGCCAGTAGCCCGCATTGGCATCTAGTTTGGTGAATACCGTAGCTCCGGCGAGTCTTGCCAAGCTCTCCTCTACGGTTGGCATGATGATCCGCTCCCGCACCAGTTGAGGGTTTAGCTGTGTGTAGTCCACGCAGATACGAAGAGAACTGTCTTGCTTTTTGGCCACCACCATGGGTGCGCACCATGCTGTGGCATGGTCGACTCTTTCAATAACGTCCATGTCTTGCATCCGTTGCAATTCCTGTTGAACGCTGGGTAGGAGAGGTAGGGGTACCCGTCTCGGGTATGTGATTGCGAATGGTCTCGCGTCAGGGTGAAGCGCGATCTTGTACTCCACGTTCATTTTCCCCAGTCCTTGGAAAAGCGAGGGGTACCTTTTACGTAGGTGTTCATACTCCGGCTTGCTTTCGGCTTTGACTTCGTTCAAGCTGGGTAGTACCTGAAGGGCTTGAATTGCAGGCCGCCCCAGCAGAGGGTGTTTTAGCTGGTCGGACACATAGATGATTTCTCTAGTAGTGCGCCCATTCCAGGTTACCGCCGCCGTGAACTTGCCTAGCGTGTTCAGCGGAGTGTGGCCTGCTCCATAAAGATCCGTCCCTGTTGTCTGCAATGTTGCCAACGTTGTCGAGTCGCACATGTTGGGAGGGATAGCTGTGACGTCCGCCCCCGTGTCCACCTTGAATGTGATGTCCTGGTTGTTTACTTTAGCTGTAATGTACCAGGCTTCCCCGTTGCTGGAGCGTACTAGCTCGCCGAGGAAGACTTCGTTCAGTCCTTGTCTGCGCTCTTGTGATCTGAGATTTTCTCGAGCGTGTTTGGTAAAACAGACGCTCTCAAAGTGGCCTAACTTCTTGCAGGCGTTGCACTTCTTGTCTTTTGCGGCACATTGAGACTTGGCGTGTTTTCGTGAACTGCCACACCATCGGCACGTCCATGGCGAATTATTAGACAGGGCTTGGAGAGGCAACTTGTCCGGACGTCGAAAGTCCTTGTTCTCACTTTTTGTTTTCGGCTGTCTTCTCAGTTCTTCAAGAACGTCGCCGTCTGTCTTTGTGCTGCGTAGCTCAGTCTGTTGGCGCTTCACCGTCTCTGATGATCGAGCTGCCGTAGTCGCGCGTTGCAGTGTAAGTTTAGCATCAAGCTGGAGTTTCTCGCTTAGTTTCCTGTCCAGGAGTCCGACGACGATGCGATCCCGTATGAGCTCGTCCCTTAAAGGGCCGTAGTCACAGGTATCCGCCAGTCTGTGCAATGCCGTGATAAAGACCTCCACAGGCTCGTCCAGCTCTTGCTTTCTAGAATTGAACTTCGCTCTCTCGAAAATGACGTTCACCCGCGGAATGAAGTGCGCGTCGAACTTCGCCTTGACTATGTCGTAGTCGTTCAGCTCATCTTGTGTCATCTCGAGCGAAGAAAGGACATCCTCTGCCTCTCTGCCCATCGCGTAGATGAAGGTATTCACCTGAGTCGAAGCGTCACGGAGATGAAGCCCCGAGATGATCCGGTAGCGGTCCCACCGGGTGATCCATCGCTTCCAGTCGCTCGGATTCCTGAAATCCAGCTTCTCCGGTAGCTCGACCGCGAAGGGGTTGAAGAAGGAAGGTCCTCCGCTGGCCTGGGAGCTTGAAGCCCCCGAACCGTCTGCGTTGCTAGTCATGGCGTAGATCTAGAGCGGCTCGAATCTTCTTTGCTGGCCGTTCGGTCGAACTGCAGAGTTTGGTGCGGCTTCTCAGGTCCTCGGAGACGATGGAGGATCGTTCATGATCCCACCGCTGCCACCATGTCGTGTTCCGAGGCGAAAGAAAGGTCAAAGCCCGGAGCCGCAAACCAACACCCGTGAGTCCTTTATCGAACCCAAAGCGCATCTATCTGTCACGCGCATCTCGGACCCTCGCGCGTGGCCCACAGTCCCACATGCCGCCAGACTTCGTCTTCTTTATACGACAATAACAGTATGGCGAGTCCTTCGATCACCCGACCGCCACGCGCTCCATGCCTTGCGTCGTCCCTTGGATGCGCGCGAGTGCGCGAGAGCCACGCGTCACCGAAACGCATTGGAGATGAGAAGCTCGCGCAGGAGGAGGGACAGCTGAATCGTCTATTTACCGTTCTTGTCTTGCAAGTGACCATAGAAAGGTATATTGTCACGAATGACAGACGAAGACGGAATGAGCTGAAGACTCAATGGAGGCGAATTTCTGCTATAAATGAAAAAGATCACACGTTGAGAAAGCGGCGAACGAGCGTCGGCGCCGGCTGAGGCAAGCAACGGTCTGTCGGCGCTACAGCTGGTGATCGCGAGAAAGAATAACTGAATTAATCTGCAATACAGCGCTTGGTTCTTTATCTACTATGTTCGTCATCTCGAATATTCGACCTAGAAACTCGGGAAAGAGCTAGGGCGAGGCTGACTAGACAAAGTAATTCTAGCCTCCTTATCGTTAACGCTCGGGGTAAGAGCGTGTGTGAAACTTCTAGAAGAATAGAGAAGCGTAAGCTCTCGATTATGCACGCGGCATTTCTATATTTTTAAAAACGTTTTGCCCCGATGCAACATAAAAAAAATATTGGTAACCTAAAAAAGTTTTCTCTCGAAAACGAAAACTCCTCAGTTCTACTAGGCGTAGAACGGCTTCAGACTAACGACGTGAACCACTTCGGCTCGAGGTCGGCGTTGTGATGATATTTGCATTCCGTCGGGTACCACTTCGTAGTTGAGCTCCCAGAGGCGACGAAGTATCTTGTACGGTCCTAAGTGCCGTTTCAATAGTTTGTCGCTGAGGTCGCAGCGACAAAAGGGTGTCCACACACACGCACACGCACATCCTTTTTCCGGACTCGAAGTGAATGTCCCGACGACGAAGGTTGTAGTGGCCAGCGTCAACATGCTGCAGGTCTTGAATCCGGAGTCGGGCGAGCTGGCGGACTTCTTCGGCCCCTTTAGCAACCACTTGGTCGTCGTCAGTCCAATCGTCGGCTGGCTCGTGGGGCAGCATTGCGTCCAGCATGGTCGTTTCTTTCCCACCACGTACCTGATGAAGAGGTGTAACGCCATTGGTCTCTTAAACTGCCGTGTTGTAGGCAAACGCGACGTAGGATAAGACCTCGTTGCACGTCTTGCGCTCCACGTCAACGTACATGGCGTTAATGTCGGCGATGGTCTTGTTAGTCGTCCCCTCTGCCCGTTCGTCTGCGGATGGTACACCAATGTTTCACGATGGCTTCTATAGTTGAACCGGAAGATCTACTGATTTAGCAGTGCCAAAAACGACGACCCTCGGTCTGCAATCAGTCCTTAGGCGGTACCGTGCCAGAGGACGATGCCCTTCAGAAAGAACTTGGCTAATTTCACAGCGGTTCCCAACAGGAGCGCAATAGTCCTCGGCGTACCTTGGCAGGTAATCGTTCGCAACGATTATTCTTTGTTTTGCTTGCGCCAACGGCGGGAACGTTCCAAGCAAGTATTTTCCGGTCTGCTCGAACGGCGTAGTCAGGGAAGTGACCGGCTGCAGGAGTCCTGCCGGCATCGTCGGTGGTTTCTTCCGTCGTTGGCATACGCGACCTGAACGGACGTAGAGGTGGACAGTCTTCGGGAGTTTAAGCCAGTAGTATTTTTTCTCGAATCAGTGCAAGTGTTGTGCTGTAGCCCAGGTGCCCGTCGTCGGATCGTAATGGCATGCTTGGAAGACTTCCGCTCGAAGACCAGGGATAACCAGCAGCCATATGGAGTTAGTACCGCCGAAGTTTTCTTTCTACAGTACACTTTCTCCAACAGCGAAGGTTGTCAGTGACAGTGTGCAGACACGTGGAACTGCACACACTCGTCCCTACAGATGCTCGATGAGAGCACGCAAATCAAGATCGTCTTGTTGAAGCGTTGCGATGTTGTCCACAGTCACAGCGAAGACAAAACATCATCGTCGTCGCTGTCGTCGATTCGCTCAGACGCCAACGCGAATGCTACCCTCGACAAAAAAATCAGCGTCACTGTGCTTGCGGCCGGACTTGTAGACCACACTAACTTTGAATTCTTGAATTCGACGACTTCACCGTGCCAGACGTCCTAAAGAAAGCTCCAGCTTGGCAAGCCAGCAAAGTGAGTGGTGGTTTGTTACCACTCAAAACGGGTCTCTGTAGAGGTACAGGGAGAATTTCATGATGGCCATGGCGGCGGCGAGACATTCCTTCTCGGTCGTGGTGATATTTCGTTCCGGTTTCGACAACGTCCGACTAGAGTAGGCGATCACAAGCACTGTGCACTTGCCAAGAACTGTATTGCTGGAGTCTGTGTGAACTTTAATTTCGGCCTATTGGTCGAAGTGGCCAAGAACTGGTGGTGACTGGAATCGTACCTTTAGCTCCTCGAATGCATGTTGTTCTTCTCCTCGCAATTCAAAGTTTACGACGTCTTTCATGAGGCACGTGTGCGGTGCAGAATACTTGGCAAAATGCAAAAAAGAACCGCCTGTAGTACGCGCAAAATCCAAGGAATCTTTGGACAGCCATCTTGTCGGTGGTTGGTGGAAATTTCGCGACAGTGCGAGTCATTTGAGGGTCAAAAAAACACCTTCGTTACTAACAGCGTGACCTATGAACTTCATTTCCTATTCCGGTAGTCCTGATTTCTTGAATAACGGCCGCAAGGCGTCGAGTTGCTTGTTGAAGTTGGCCAAGATTGCCTCGACGCCGTCGAGGTAGACGAGACAACTATATCATTTGAGGCCTGCCAGGACGGTGTCCATTACACGCTGAACAGTTGTTGACGCCATGCACAGTCCGAAGAGCGTCACCTTGCGCCTCGTGCAGCCCATCGGGCGTGACAAAAGAAGTTTTTTCTCTGCGCCGCTCGTGGACATCGATCTGCCAGTAGCCACTCTTCAGGTCCATCGAGGAAGAGTATCGGGAGTGGCGCAGCTGGTCCAGTGTGTCGTCGATACGGGGAAGCAGATCCACGTCATTCTTCGTCACCACTTTGAGTTGCCGGTAGTCTACGCAGAATCGAAGCGTTCCATTCTTCTTTTTACCAGTACCACTGGAGAGGGTCATGGGCTGCCTGAAGGTTGAATGATGTCGTAGTTGAGCTTCTCCTTTACTTGTTTATAAATGGTCGTTCTTTCCTTTGGGGTGACCTGGTATTGCGGCCGATGCACCGGGAGCTCATCGTCGTTGGTAGCGATGTGATGTTTCGCAACTGTTTGTTGGCGCACTCTTGACGTCGTCGCAATGCAGTTCCTAAATTCGGCGAGGAGGTCTTGAGGACGACGAACTTGTCTGGACAAGTCTCCCCGTGAATTTCGACGGGAGCACTGCACTTTCCAACAGGCGTGAAAAGTAGTCCTCCGACGATGCGTGTTTTAGGGCCGTCCCAGGGTATCGTGATATTCCGAAGGCGGTGAGAGAGCTTCGCACTCAAAACGGAGTAATCGGCTCCGGTTTCCACTAGTGCCGACTCGTCGTGGCCGTTGATGACAACGCTAACGTTGCTGGACACCGTTACAAAATTGTCGTTTCGATGCTTGCCTTCGATCGAGTGGGAACTCTCCGGCGTTTCTGGTGGCTGTTTAGGTCGTAGGTGTACGGCAACTCCACCTCCAGGGGTGGCAGCGCTTTGTTTTCCTGGCGAGGCAGGGGAAACAGGCTTTCCCAGCGGGACCTACAATGAGGCGATGCAGGGCGTCGGGGCCAACGATATCCTCGTTGGGGAGACACTTCAGAAGATGTCGTGCAGCGAAGGAAGTCCTCGATGTCCCGAGTTCACTTGCCAAGTTGTGGCCGAGGGTTGGGTGCAAACTCTGGCAGGCCCAGCTGGCGATAAGGGCATCTTCGATCAACGTGGTTGGTCCCCGCAATAGAAGCATAGCGGGAGTCGGTCGGCCGTTCTCCAGACGTTCGACTTCTTGGGTGCAGGTCGATCTGGGCGAGCGTACTTAGGGCGTTTGTCTTGGCATCGGGACTGCTGCAGCGATAGAGGATCATGTCAGGGAGGCACCTCGTAGAGATGGGCGAATGAGGTTGCGAACGACAAGTTACGCCGGCGTATGTTAGGGCCGGTGCTTCCTCTGCGGCGTCGACAAAGATCTCTGGTTGGAATTCGTGTTGGAGCTTTTCGCGGACAATATCGACGATGAAGATATATGCTGGAGGAACAAGTTCATGCAGTAGCTTTCGGAGCTCCTCTCGAACGACTTCACGGATGATATCGCGAAATTTGTCGCCTCCAATAATGAGCTCGGTGCGTGGCAGTGCGAGTGTTAAGGCGTCACCGAGTCGGTGGTATTGACGGTCTCGGGCCGCCAGTGCTCGTTCAATGTTTTTTGCCTCGATGAGAAATCTATCAACAGTCTTCAGGGGTTTACCGACGAGGCCACCGAAGATGTCGTTCCTTACACCGCGAACGATTAGTTGCAGTTTCTTTTTCCTTCCGTGGCCTGATGGTTGGCACGGAAACTCAGACGCAATAAATTTTCCACAAAGCTAGTGACGGTCTCTTTCGGACGTTGGGTTCTCGACCGAAGCGGTCTTCGGCTTTCTTTCGTTGATGTTGGCTTAAAACATCCATAGGAGTCCCTCTTTGAGCAGTTCCCAGGAGATTATCGTCGTCCCGTGGTTTTCGTGGCAGTATATCGCCGTCCCCTCAATGGAAAAATGAACTTTCTGCAGGCACTGGTCCGACGTCCATTGGTTGTGGCGTGCCAAGCGCTAGAAGTTTCGGATCCAGTCCTCGACGTCTTCGTGGATTTCGCAGTAAAGGGCGTCAGCGTATGAGCAGTGACGGGCAGGTAGACGACGAGGGTGACGGCAAGGGTCTGCGTCAGTTGGTTGCTCATCGTCGGCTTCGTCGACTGGTTTGTCTTCTCCGGCAGTAGCCCCGATTCGGGGGCAAACCTTGAACACGGCGGCTTCCCCGGGTCTCCATAGTTTCCACGGACGGTCTTCTTGAGCCGGGGCTGGGCTTGCGCTGCGAGGCCTCGGAGGGCTACGTTTCATAGGCTGCACTACCCTACACCTCCACAAGAAATGTCACGAATGATAGACGAAGAGGCAGGAAAAACCGCAGTGAACTAAAAATTTATTGAAGAGGAACTTGTGCCAGAAACGAAAAAGAACTCACACTGATTTAGCAGCAGCGAGCGTTGGCGGCGGCAGAATCAAGCGACGGTTCATCGGCGTAACAGCCTGGCTATCGCGAGATAGTATTAATGAATGAATCGGCAACATGGCGCTCGGCTCATTATCTACTACGTTCATCATTTCGAATATTCGACCTAGAATGTTCGGGAAAGAGCTAGCGCGAGGCTGATTAGACATAGTCATTCTGACTTCATTATTTTTTACGCTCTGGGTAAGAGTGTACGTGAATCTTAAAGAGGAACGGAGATGCGTGTTCCTCGATCATGCACGCCGCACTATAAAGGAGAGAACGATATCAACCGTGTGCGCCGTCTGTACCTTCATAAGAGCAATCTTACACCTTCTTCCTTATTCTGTCTTAATACAGTTTTCGAAGTATCTTCTAAGATCTATTAAACAGGGTTGACTGAGCTTGCCCTTAATTAGTCAAAATGAGACGGCGTACACTGAGGACGATGGGGCACAATTGTCACCTTTTTCCTCGTGCTTTTCACCAAAACTATTACAAATATGAAAAAAAATATTTATTTAAAGAATCGACTGATTTAGACCTGTACGAAAAAAAGAAACAGAATCACCATAATGCATTTTGTTTTTAAACGATGTTTTTTCTAAGTTTTTTTTTGTTTGCTTGCAGGAGTTCTCCTTGACTCATGCTTTTTAGTACTATCGGCCCCTAGGCAACGAGAGACTAGGCGCAATTAGGTTGCACCGGGCCTAATGATCAAAGCTTTTTCTCTCTTTTAAAAAATAATACTTAATTAAAACTTGGCTCGTTTGTTGCGTTTGCTACAGGCTGCACATCGGCGTACATTATGTAGAGTTTAGAGCATACACTCGATGGTTTTGCTTTGAAAACTGAATATTTTGCAATGTTCTTAATACAGGAAATGGACCCATTTCAAGAATTAGTTTTTCGCTTTAAAAATTAGTATTCGTGTTCTATCTTCTTTGTTGTGGTCGTTCTAGAATACATATATCCGCTGAGTACATATTACTAAACGAAATAAATTTATAATTTTCGAATCTGGTTATTTTGCTATATGTTCCCTATTTTATATTCTGTCAAAGAAATAAATTGACAATTGTATTGTAAAAGTTCTTTTTCAAAGATTTTGTTTTCCTTAGTACTATCCCAAGCAGCCCATAGTTGGCCAATCATTGGCCAATGGCTGGCAATGGTCATCGGCCAAGTGGCCAGACTGTGGCCAGAGACTGGCCGGTGACTGGCTTTTATCTGGCAATTGGCCAATGGCCACTGGCCATTAGCCATCAGCCAAGCAGTGGCCAATGAACAGCCATTCTTTGGCCACTGGCCAAAAGAAAATCGCCAGACATTGACCATCGCTTGGCCAAAATTCGTGCTGCTTGGGATCACGTGTAAGTTAAAAGGCTTTATATTGTAGCGTGATTTTTGCTTTAAAGCTGACTCTCAAAGATTATGAGAATTTTAACGCATCTGCACCCGTAAAAATAGTCGGACGTACGTATCAAAACAAAATTGTATAATTCATATGAAATATATTGACCTTCTGAAAATGGTGTTTATTTTGTAATATGGTATTAAACCTTTTTATTTTAGTTTGTTGCCCGATGGTGCCTGTGCTTCGCAAAATTCAAGGCCTCGTCAAAGATTATAAAAGAATCGTTATCACAAAATACGTTGGATATGGTACTTTTATATCATGACTGAACATACAATTTTTATAGGAAATCCATGACGGTCAAATTTTGGCCTGGATCGATTGGCGTGGAATGACCTATCTGACAATAAAGTCACTTGAATTGTTATCAAAGTACTGAAGACATTCTCGTTAATTTCCTAATAGTGTAATGGTGTTGATTATAGCGCTTGCATCGTGATCCCGCTTTTTCGCGGCTTAAAGTCACCGTTATTTGACTGTGTAGACCTTCACAAGCACGGTCGGCTAAAGGTATCGTTGTATTTTCACATTTACCATTTTTATTACAAAACTGTATTGAAGCTGAATTACTGTTTCTAGCTGTTTCAACAAATAAATGATTGAAATCGGTCTTAAAGCATCCGTTTATTTTGTCCCGCCATTTAAAAGAAAAAGTGCTCAACAAGTTCACCTTGCTTTGCCCTATTCTATCCTACCACCAGCGAGGGTAGGGAAGCGTTTCAAATTAGCTGTCCGCAGCAACAATCAGCATGGAGCCATCCATTGGAAGAGTTTTCAAATTGGGCGTGCCCTCTCGTAGAAGGCCCAATTGATGGCCCGTTTAACATCTCACTTATAGAATTAGAGGATTCCCTTTAAGTGCGCTCGATTTGCCGTACAAAATTCACATAATGTCGGTTCTAAAGTGCGCTCGTACCGTTCGGAACCGACAATGAGATATGGATATGAATAAACTCGAAAGAGATTAAGACTAGCATTTTTGGAAATTGCAGTAGAGAACTCACCATGATACGTCAAAATTATTTGTGTAATTATTTCTTGAAATGAAAAACAAATTGCGGATAAAATGATTTCAGATGATATATTACTGTAAGGTTTGGATACAGCCTCTAAACTGCATCCTTCCTTCCGGAAGTTTACCTCATCTCTTGTCAACGATGAACGGAACGTGGGTGATTAGAAAGGAAATAAAAACTAGTCCAAATCAACTTTATGTTTGTTAATACAATTCACGAATAAAATCGCGTGTCTTCATAGGTTGTAAAAATAACAAAAACATCATTGTTTTTCAGGTTGTGAGATATTATGTTTGTTGCAAATATGCTTTAATCCTTCCTTTTCTTGAGTGTATGCCTGGAGGGTTTGCGAGAGGGTAATTTTTTTTCTCCTGCTGGAGTATATAAATACGCCTCGCTTTGGCTAACTTAATAAATATTAGAGAAACTGTCAGGCAACAGGCGCACTTGGAGCATTTTGCTAGAAACGATACGTTTTGAAAGGCCAACGTCATGACGACGGAGATTTTGCAATAAACTTTAGGTGAACGGAAGCCGAATTATCAAAAAGACGTGGTTTCGTTTCTGCTGATTGCGCATTATTATGCGTGTTGGTCATAGTTACTTGTAAAAAAATACTAATCACGTGCACTAATTGCCAACACAGAGACATAAAAGATCTGAAGAAAAAAAAACGAGATAGCCCAAATATAAATAAGTTATAAAAAGTCGTCCTAAAATAATGCAAATTTTAAAGTTGATCTAAAAAAAAGAGTCTTTAACACTTCTCTGTAATGCCGAATTAGAGCACAGCTCTCGAGGAAGAGGGGGTGAATGTGCGGAGGGGAAAGTATGCCCCTTCTCCTCTCCTGTTCCCCTCGTATTTAGTTGCAAATTTTAGCTACATTTCCGCTAAATTAAGCGAAAAATTCCTGGCTATAATTAGCGGGATATATTCCCGCTAATCTTAGAGAGAAATTTAGCAGCATTTTCCCGCTAAATTTAGCGGGAAATTGAGCCAAAACTTTGTCGCTAAATTTATCGGTAAAATTTTCCGCTCAATATAGCGGGGAAATTTAATTGGTATTGACGTCCCGTGACGCCAATTTCCGCACTAAATTTCGCGGGGAAATTTGTCCGCTAAACATAGCGGGACAACTTTTCAGTAAATTCAGCGGGAAAATTTTTCCGCTACATTTAGAGGGTACATTTTTCTGCTAAATATCGCTGGTAAATTTTTCCGTTGGATTAGCAAGGAAATTTTTATCCTAAATTTTCTCTCGTGAAGTCACGCGTGGCGTCAAATGTGACGTCTGTAGGGAAACCTGATACGTGACGTGTGACGTTATTATCGGAAATGTCCCATTATGCAACGCGTGGTTACGCCGACGCCGACGCCGCTCAACCCGTAAACGGACACCTAAGAGCTGCGCTCTAAAACATTAACGCAACATTGAGCTGAACGATTCATTCTTTCTAAATACGAGCGCACCTCCACGGTGTCTGCTATGAAGTTCTCTCTGTGCGTCACCTCTCTTATTGCTCGGAGCTGAATATTACGCCTTTGTTTCTTGTACGAGGGGCGTTCATAATGTTCGTGTATTGTCACAAAGGAATAGAGATTCAGCGATCAAACTCGAGTAGGAGTTGAGACTTTCTCTACATGTTCGCCACCAAAAGGTTACCCACTTTTTTCAGCGATGCACCATATGCCGGAGGCCATTGTTATAGAACTCCTCGTTTTGAGTGCTCAGGAATCGCTCCATTTCAGCAATCACTTAGTCGCCGTTCTTGAAATGATTTTCTTTTATTTGGCCACACTGGAAGCGTTCGCGCCGTTTAACCAAAGTGTCGTAAACTGGGGCGTTGTAACCGAACACCGCCAACAGCTCGGAATGAATCTCCTTGGCATTGCTTCCCTTCAAATGGAGGAGACGGATCACTGCATGTGCTTGGCACCGACGGGCGATGCCATTTTTGTTTCGACTCCCTAGCGGCTTTCCGAGCTACTATAGTATGCGATGTTTATACTGTGCGGAAACTAGAGGGACGCGCGCTCATGCTGATGCCTGTTTTGTTCCGTTTATTTTTTTTATTTTGTGTACCGATAATACGAACTTTATGAACGCCCCTCGTATAAGTTATCACCACCCTGAATTCACAGTGCTATCTAAAGTTCACATTGTTCATCTCGACGGAATTTGAACTATTTTAGCGTATATGACATCCCTTGCTCTACCGTTACTTTTAAAGGCTCTTTTATTTCTTGCCATATCATAATGGAATGATCTGCACAATGACTTAAAATTTATCAGTGACGCCGCCATTTTTCGAAATACTATATTGTAATATTGTTTTGCAATAAGGCCTGTTCTCGTGATCGCTGGCGATAAGTCAAACTTAGTCCAGCATAGTTAGCCCACAGGCGACCGTAGGCGGGTAGTTATAATTAGCCCAGGATACATAGTCCGCCAACAACCGTCAGTGGTGAGTTATACATATCCCAGCAGTATTCAGTCCGCCTGGCAACCGTCGGTGGTAGATTACATTTAGTCTTGCGTACTTATTATGCAGCCGACCATCTGCCCGCGCAGTTAGTTCCGGAATGACAAAACCCAGCTCCTCATGTGAACTCACATCATCTTGGGACGAATAATGACGTGCCGAGGGACGGCGATACAGGCGTATGACATCACAACTTCAGACATAAGTCAATAGATAGCATAATGCGCATGATGACCTCCAACTCACGCGATTAGTTCGGTTACATCACGAGGTTTCTTCCAATCCTAGAGCACTATGAATTCAAGGTCCTGCACGGACCTATTAAATGAGCCAAGTCCGTAATACAGTTCTTATTAGACAGCTGGTGGCACATTCATCTCTTTAGTATATTTAAACCCGTACAGATAATTCTGATGGACCTGGACAACACAAGAGTGTGTCGTGCGTGCAGCACATCAGAAACAAAACTTAGCTAAATCATAACGGACGCATAATACAGGCAGAACACATTCTATGCTCCTCTGGTATATCACAACATTAAAAGTTTGATATATTAAGCATTATTCGGTGTTATTTGTGATTCCATATGTGATATAGAAATTCACACCGATCATTACACTAACAAACCGCCCAACCATCAGGACGTCAGACGTCCCAAAACAAAACTGACCATCACATGATCAAGCAAACACACAATCCAACCGCGACATTGTCAAACCCTCATCTCATACAATCATCACGCAAAATATGTGTCAAAATACCACCGATCTGACCCTGAAAAATATTCTGTTGCTTATTTCTGATAGGAAGGTATGGCAGCTGTGGCAATCCGTCGTTTTTTTGCCAAGTGTCAACCCAAGAGCAATTGTAGACACCAGGCGCGAAGAATTAATTACTCCGCTGAATCAACTCACAGCGAAATGGCCTATAGTGTGTATATAAGACGCAGTTCTTTACTTTTTTTTAGATATATCGATTCATTTTTTGTGCTAACACTGCAGCAGAAATATCTCGGAGCTGCGAAATACAGTCATAGTAGGATAATTAAAGTTGATAAATTTTATTTTTCATTCCAACGTAGTGACATACTTAGTTTCGTAAAAAAACACAAAAAACACATGCCTTTGCATGTTGAAAGGATTTTATGATGCTTCGGTGAAACAACGTTTTATAATGCATGAACCAAATCAAACTAGCACCAATTATTGTGCTCGGAAACAATGCTGGAGATAACTATAGAGCTTTACCACAAACGTTCTCCCTGGATACCTGTCACTCTTGTTTTGGTAATAAAACAACAATTTTAGCGAACAGCATCAACTCATGTATTTTAATTGTGTTTTAAAAAGAAGTTGATTTTTTTGACGTATGTCAGGAACAAGGTTTTTTTCTCCTCCTTGTACAGTGTTTGTTGATATATTATAGTAAATGAATGAATAAAAACGCCTGACGTAGCATATTATGTTGCTGTTTTCTACTTCGTTTTTTTTTTTTTGACTGTGACGGCTAATGCTGTTTTTTACTTATCTGCGGAGCGTCATGAAGGGCTTGGGATTCGCCATGACCCGCGTTTGTTACCCTGTGGGCCACTAATAAACCGTCGTGCTAAAATAAAAAGAAAACACTCCTTGCCTACGTGGAATCATGGCAAATCCTATAGTTGCAATTATAATTATCGCCACTCGCAAGATAAAGGGGATATTTAAATGTTAATTTAGCTCCAATAAGTTTCTGGGTGGTGTATTTTAGACGCGATCATTGGTACACTGATGGCGATAATTCAGCCGCAAAAAATGCAGTTTTATTTTCATAATTTAATGGCGTTTTACAAAGTGATTTTTTTGTAGACAAAATGTGTATGCGGCTTCCACACGAAATTTACTGGAACAAAAGGTAGCTTTATTACAATTTTCGCAGCGTGTTTATTTTATGGGCTACAGCTTTTCAATTCTTTTTTACTCTCGAGATGAGGGAATGAAAGATACGTACTTCAGGAAATAAAATAAACACGGAATCTCTGATGACTTACAGTAGCGCAGAAAGTGAATGGACGGCACGGCCTTTTCGGTGTCCAATGTCAGCACTAATTATTCGCTTGACACGCTCCGATGACTTAAGACTCATCGCAGCTCCCCGACGGCCCCCTGAGTATAAAGGCAACATATAACGAGCTTCGGCCGCCAGAAGAACAGAGCGATAAAATATGCTCACTTTTTCTAGACGGGACGATGATGGTGCCGACAATTTTTATAGCCCTCACTCTCCTGGAAGCGAAGTTTGCCACTTCAGTGCAGCAGCCAATGAGGTGGTGCGGAGGACCCCCATGAGTGAGCTGATGACCGACTGGTACCCTTGAGTAACTAAACCGGATAGCCACCGACAACTTAAGAAACGAAAGACTGATTTAGTGGCTTCACGCTTCTTGAAGTCTGATTCGTTCTTTGGGGTTGTTATCGGCTAGCTTTCCACAATCTCATTGACAAAGGGGTAATATTAATATGATCGTGCCTCGCCAAACCTATGTTTCTTAAGTTGTCAGCTGCTATGCCCACTGGCAGCTTAAAGAGCAGTTCCTGTCAATATTTTGGGTTTTGAAATATATATGTTTCGACCCAGTCAGTGTTGCTGAATTACAAGGTACAATTTTTTTATATTGCATGTAGTTTTATAAATATGACATCTAAAAGAATGGTTTCAGGATTCTACGGTGAAACTGAAACTATATGCTAGATAGAGATGGCAAAACTAATCATCAAATGAAGGGCCGCGACTTGACGTCACGGTGGTGCTGCGGTTCACGTGGCCCAGTGTTGGTTGACTACAAGCTGAGGCGCGTGCCAACGTCTAAAAAGTAGCCGTTCGCATCTTTAAAACTGGTTTTATTGGAGTACGTTTCCTCAATGTGGCCCAGTATTTTGGGTGGGATCATATTTGGTATCATTAAAGGGATACGGGTAATTTATCTTAGTTTTGTTTTCGAGAAAAGTTTACCTATAAACAAAGCAAAATATTACTTATCTGGACGCTTCTTGGTTTGTAAAGCGTTCTTCAGTGTTCTCATCGGCTTTGGTGGGAATACCTTTGACAAGGGGGCGATAATGTAGTAAAACGCGGGACATGGTGAATCCTCCGAATCTGCTCATCGCTATTTGGACTCAAATATTTCGGCCTTCGTAAAAAAGAAGGGCCATTAACGAATTACGAAATCAAAAGTTCGACATAACAAAAACCATGCCCCGCGTTTCTAAGGCATTAATTGATTTCAGTTTCGTGCTAAATTAATACTGCTCAACTGCTCACGGCAACCATAATATCTGAAGAGGTTTTAAAATAGGGAACCACAAAAGAGCTTCTCAGCTTCAAGATGTATATTTAAGAAAAAAATTAAAAACAAAATCAGCTCAGTGTAGTAAGTAAACAGTAACCACCAAACATTTAGTAAAAAGTTCAACTTCTAGATCGGGATTAGTTCAAATAAATAACATAGCATGTTACCAGTTTTGACCAAGCGAAATGCCCGTAATTCTCCTTTATTACGTTTTAATCATTTAGAAATTATTACATGCCAGTGTGCGTGACCACGCACCATGTTACACGTTATTGAGTTCTGTTAGCGTGGTCATGTTTCCTTTTACATTTTCATACAATTGCAATGGTGTACAACTATGATGTCATTCCATGTACCCCTCTATGTAATGCCCCCAGTGGGACTTTAGAGGTAATTAAATAAATAAATAAATAAATAAATAAACATACTTGAGAATTCTCATTAGAAAGATAAGCGAGCTGTGGGAATAAAAAACAACTTCTATTTTCGCATGTATTGACTTTTTTCCAGACATGTTCTTAACGCGTAACAAATAACGAGTTACTTATACCTAGTGGTTTTTTCAGTAAACAGAAATGTACTTGGTTACTTTTTTAGAAAAAGAACGAGTAGAATACTTAGCTACTTTTATGCCCAAGTAATGAGTGACGGTATTTTGTTACCTTTAAGGAGTAATGTGCACAAAAACGTTTAAATAGCCTTGTTTATTTTCTAACGTGAGTATACGTCTATCGTGACAAAGTCGAATGAGATGACAGGAAAACAACTAAACAGTATGAGAGTATAGCAACGTATATTGCTGAACACGTCAGTCGCAATCTACAGCTGAAAGTGTCATTCACCCAGGTAACACCATAGGGTTCGTTGGTTAAACTTTTTAGAATCGTGTACAGACTTAATGTTAATAATAAATAAAATATACACCAACCAAATCCTCGTTTAAAGGCGGAACCCTACGTTTCGAGACCGGCTCGGTCTCTTCTTCAGGGGTTGACTGCGGCTATGGCCGTTGAGGAGCAGTATTCTGTTTTCTTCTTCTTCTACGGCAGTGTCTATCGTTTTGCATCGGTGAGGTGGCGAAGTCCGTTCACGTAGACGGTCGGCAGAGTGCCGAGGGATCTATTTATGTTTTCTGGCGTCGTTTGTATGTGCCAGGATTCAATAAAAAGTCTATGTCTGGGATGGGTCTCAACAGCCAGGATGCTGGTGTTGGCAAAGTCAATTCTGTGGTCCTTGACGTCGCAGTGCTCGGCTACGGCGCTTCGTTCATGGTCGAACTTTCGAACATCGTTCTTATGCTGGCGGATTCTCTCCTGAAAGTTCTTCGTTTCCCCGATGTATGCGACCGGGCAGTCCGCGCAGGGAATTTTATAAATGACGCCTTGTGCTCTTTCCTTAGGCGGGCGATCTTTTGGACGGGGCATGAGTCTACCAAGCGTAGACATCGGCTTGTGGGCCACCTGGATCCCTTCTTTGGCCAGTACACGTGCCAGCGCCTCGCTTGTACCTTTTATGTAAGGAACGCTGATGCGTGAGGTAGGACGGGTCTGTGTGCTTGCTGGGAGTTGCAGGTGTCGGCGATCTCGGGCTTGATGACGCGCAATGCGGCGGATGAAGCTGCTTGTATAACCGTTACGTTGTAGGTCGGCGAAGATGGTGTGTTCCTCTTTTTACGGTCAGCTTCGGATGAGCAGATATTTTCTGACCTGGATAAAAGCGTTCTGACCACTGATGCTTTGTGACAGGCCGGGTGATTGGAATGGAAATGGAGATAACGTCCAGTATGTGTCGGTTTTCTGTAGACAGAAAACTGGAGCTCTTCATTTTGTCTTCTGACGAGCACATCGAGGAAAGGTAAGGTATTGTCCTTTTCATGCTCCACGGTGAATTGTATAGACGTTTCAATGGAGTTGAGGTGGGTAAGGAACGTGTCCACTTCCGACGTTTTCAGGATGCAAAAGCAGTCATCTACGTACCTCAAGAACACCTTGGGGGCCGTGTGAAATGACTGTAGCGCCTTTTCCTCGATGGCTTCCATACATAGGTTCGCTGTTGTGACGGAAATGGAGGCACCCATTGCGGTTCCAGTGGACTGTTTGAAGAATTCTCCCTTGAAACTAAAATAGGTGCTGCTTAAGCAGAACTCAAGCAGGCGGCAGAGTTCCTCCACGCTGAGTTTTGTCCTTTCGCTCAGGGATTGGTCTTTCTCGAGGGCGTTCTTGGCCGTGGCGACAGCCAGGAGAACCGGGACGCTTGTGAATAGCGAGATGACGTTGAAGGATACGAGGCTTTCTTCAGTGGTCACCTTCAACGTCGAAATCTGTTCCACGAAGTCGTTAGAATTTCGTATATATGTCGTCGTTTTGCCCACAAGAGGCGAAAGAGTCTGGTGAAGGTAGTTTGACAGACCTCGAAGTGGTAGATAGATAGATAGATAGTTTATCTAGTGCCGGTCAACAGCCGTGAGGCCTACAGGACAGTACACTTTGTCATGTTTCGCACAGTGGCGTTAACAATAAAAAGGGTATCACATAGGACAGTGTGGTTGCCGAGGAGCACAATAGAAATCAATCTGACGCGTCATCAAATCCTAGTTAGTTAAAAATAAAAATGGTTGCCACGGGCACACTAAGATAAAGTCATAGTGAATATGTCATCTTGTAAAAACATTGAATTGTATGTATCTTGTAACCGAGTCATTGGACACTTTGAATGAATATCTGTATAAAATGTGTGAATACATTTACACGCCTTCCCAGATGGGACACGTGAAGCACAATGATGACAACAACTCGTCGCAATCAAGAGTGCCATGCACAACTTTTCTCAAAAAGTTCATATCGTGTGCAAGCCTCCTGTCGTGAAGAGACTGGAGGCCTATGTCTGCTCATACCGAGCTATAGCTGTAAAAAGCGCCGACAACCAATGTGCCTATCGTATACAATACGAATAGATTTCCGCTGTACCTCTTCGATTACATTGCTGTAGCCGAGAGAAACAGAGTTCCATATTGCGGATGCGAACTTTAAACGCGGACTTCACAACGTGATGTTGTGAAGTCCACGATGGGCCGGAGAGGAATGCTAGGTTTATGTATCTTTGGAAGGCCGTAGAAACCCGGTGCATATCCATTCCTACAAAGAAGTCGCAGGTGAAGGCTTCTCGAGTCTGGATGCTTTTTGAAAATATCCGTTAGCATCTTATTCATCCTGTCCTGAACTTGTGGTGTAGGGTCCTTTTCAGTTTTTCGTAAGCGGAGGTATCAAGAAGGTCCAGAACCTTTTGTTCGTAGACTATTCGGTCAAGGACGACGGTTGAATTACCTTTATCTGCTGGAAGAATAACGATGTCGTCATCCTCCCGAAGCGCCCGGAGCGCACTTGACTCTTCTCTAAGTAAGTTGTACCGTTGATGTTGAGGTATTTTTGACAGGATGCCAATCACCTTTTGTCGGACGCGTTCACGGGTGTTTGGATTCAGGTGAGCGATTCCGTCTTCAAGGGTTGCAACCATTTTCGGCTAGTGGTGGCCTCGTTGTTGTCATATTGAAGCTGTGACCTTTAGCTAAGGCAGCGATCTCACAATGAGAGAGTTGTCGAGACGATAGGTTTGTGACAAACCTGGCGGAATCGGTGCTGTGTTTTGCTTGTTCTTTTTCTTTCAGCCTCAAGAATTTCTTGCTCTGAGACACTCGTTGCTTTTCCGCAGAAGTGGAAGCAACGCTATCGGCGAAGGACTGTAAATACAGGAGCAGAGATGGAATACGGGGCCCATCGTGGACTTCACAACATCACCACTTCGAGGTCTGTCAAACTACCTTCACCAGACTCTTTCGCCTCTTGTGGGCAAAACGACGACATATATACGAAATTCCAACGACTTCGTGGAACAGATTTCGACGTTGAAGGTGACCACTGAAGAAAGCCTCGTATCCTTCGACGTCATCTCGCTATTCACAAGCGTCCCGGTTCCCCTGGCTGTCGCCACGGCCAAGAACGCCCTCGAGAAAGACCAATCCCTGAGCGAAAGGACAAAACTCAGCGTGGAGGAACTCTGCCGCCTGCTTGAGTTCTGCCTAAGCAGCACCTATTTTAGTTTCAAGGAGAATTCTTCAAACAGTCCAGTGGAACCGCAATGGGTGCCTCCATTTCCGTCACAACAGCGAACCTATGTATGGAAGCCATCGAGGAAAAGGCGCTACAGTCATTTCACACGGCCCCCAAGGTGTTCTTGAGGTACGTAGATGATTGCTTTTGCATCCTGAAAACGTCGGAAGTGGACACGTTCCTTACCCACCTCAACTCCATTGAAACGTCTATACAATTCACCGTGGAGCATGAAAAGGACAATACCTTACCTTTCCTCGATGTGCTCGTCAGAAGACAAAATGAAGAGCTCCAGTTTTCTGTCTACAGAAAACCGACACATACTGGACGTTATCTCCATTTCCATTCCAATCACCCAGCCTGTCACAAGGCATCAGTGGTCAGAACGCTCTTATCCAGGTCAGAAAATATCTGCTCATCCGAAGCTGACCGTAAAAAAGAGGAACACACCATCTTCGCCGACCTACAACGTAACGGTTATACAAGCAGCTTCATCCGCCGCATTGCGCGTCATCAAGCCCGAGATCGCCGACACCTGCAACTCCCAGCAAGCACACAGACCCGTCCTACCTCACGCATCAGCGTTCCTTACATAAAAGGTACAAGCGAGGCGCTGGCACGTGTACTGGCCAAAGAAGGGATCCAGGTGGCCCACAAGCCGATGTCTACGCTTGGTAGACTCATGCCCCGTCCAAAAGATCGCCCGCCTAAGGAAAGAGCACAAGGCGTCATTTATAAAATTCCCTGCGCGGACTGCCCGGTCGCATACATCGGGGAAACGAAGAACTTTCAGGAGAGAATCCGCCAGCATAAGAACGATGTTCGAAAGTTCGACCATGAACGAAGCGCCGTAGCCGAGCACTGCGACGTCAAGGACCACAGAATTGACTTTGCCAACACCAGCATCCTGGCTGTTGAGACCCATCCCAGACATAGACTTTTTATTGAATCCTGGCACATACAAACGACGCCAGAAAACATAAATAGATCCCTCGGCACTCTGCCGACCGTCTACGTGAACGGACTTCGCCACCTCACCGATGCAAAACGATAGACACTGCCGTAGAAGAAGAAGAAAACAGAATACTGCTCCTCAACGGCCATAGCCGCAGTCAACCCCTGAAGAAGAGACCGAGCCGGTCTCGAAACGTAGGGTTCCGCCTTTAAACGAGGATTTGGTTGGTGTATATTTTATTTATTATTATTGTTGCTCCCCAACCAGAGAGACTTCTCTCAAATGTTCACCTTCAAGACTTAATGTTAACTCGGGTTTGCCAGTGCGGAGAGGCACATAACCCTTTTTTTCAACTTCAAATTTTGGAAGCAGAAAGAACAGAAGAGAAATGGGAATCCCAGATGCACCTTTTCTTCTTGAGGCACAACACTGCCGTTCCTTTGAGCGCATCGGCACAACGACTCTTTAGCGTCGCAGGAGATGTATTATCAATGAAGCGGCTAAACATAACTGATGAAAACTTCGAGATGCAGCTCAGTGCTTAAGTGCAACGACTGCTGAAACGAAAACAATAAACCATGAGACACGAGCTGTATATTTGGTCCTCAAAATAACGAGAACTGTAACCCAGTACTTTTGAGGTAAAAAACGCGTTCCTTTTGAGAATCGGTAACGGGTAACGTATTTAGTTACTTTTGGGGCGAGTACGTAACGCGCTACTAGTGACAAAATACGTCTCCCTCGTGATTTCAAATATAAGGAGTGACGTATTTCGTTACTTTTTTGAAAAAGGAACCAATAACGTACTGAAATATTCCTCAGACAAATTGCATAAACAAAATAAGGATTGACGATAGTTCGTTAGTTTTGACGAGATACGTCTACAACACCGTTTATGGAGTCTAGTTTTATTTCTTATCTGAGTATGGGTTTGTTGCGACTAGGGCGGATGGGCA
Organism: Ixodes ricinus; assembly: GCA_037355805.1. Classification (NCBI taxonomy): domain Eukaryota; kingdom Metazoa; phylum Arthropoda; class Arachnida; order Ixodida; family Ixodidae; genus Ixodes; species Ixodes ricinus. Next base: position 134,176 of record JAZHYW010014300.1, on the reverse strand, counting down.
ACGCGGAAAATAACTAAAGTATATGAGAGTATAGCAACGTTTATCGCTGAACACATCCAGTCAAAATCTACAGTCTGGGTATGTCCTTCCCTGGGTGAACACAATACTGCTCAAAGGTTGAACCTTCTAGAATAATGTACAGCCCGAATGTAAACCAAGACGTTGCAAACACGGGGGGAGACACAGAACCCATTGTCAACTTGGAACATTAGAAGCATACAAAAAAGAGAAGGAATTTCAGATTCACCAACTCTTTCGGATGCAGAACACTGCCGTTCCGTCGAGCGCATCAATAGAACAAATAACTCTTCAGCGTCACCGGAGGTGTATTCGCAAGGAGGCGTAAAAACATAACTGACGGAAACTTGAAGAGGAAGCTACTGCTTAAGTGCAACGACTACTGCATAGAAAACAATAAACCATGTAACAAAAGCGGTAGTCTATTTGGTCTTAAAAAACGAGAAAAGTAACCCGTTAGCTTTCAGGTGAAGTAACGCGTTTCTTTTGAGGATCTGTGACGGGCAACGTATTTAGATACTTTTTGAGCTATTAACGGTAATCTGTATTTAGTTGCTTTTTTGGGGTAACTCTGGTTTTGTCTGCTCTTATCATACCAGATAAATCAACGTGCGCTTAGCAAAGGCACCAAAACTCCTGTAGAGCTCAAAATTCTTTCTATCCAATTTTGACAAATTTCAAGAATATTTCCAGAAAACTGATATTGAATCTCCAAATGCGCAGATGGTTATAACCTCACCACTACTCGCCTTCAGTACCAAATCCTGGAACTGAAACTGGAGTTGTGAAGGAAAAAAATGTACCTGTAGAAACATCCCGCAAATTGTTCTTGCGTTCCGTATTTATTGTACATTCAGCGAGACATCCTGAGCAAGTACTCTGTTACATATCCGTGGGATGTTGCCAAGGCAACCGGGTTAATATCGAAAGCGTTCGTCTCTTGCAAAAATGTGACCATGAGGTTGAATATCAAGCCGTCCATAATTCCGGTTAGTCAGCGGTACTTAAAGCTGAAAAATAATTAACATTGTTAGACGATCTTCACAATATTTTAATTAGGGTTGCTACACACGTGAACAAATTATACACATTGACAGCCCAGCATGCTCTACTTCACTGGCATATAATATGCAATAATAACGCACGCCATGGGCAAATTGCTAAGTTCCCAGGCCGCACGCAAGAAAACGTATTACTTGGCTCGGGTTCAGCTATCCTAGACGCCAGAATTAAGCTATAAAAAGGTTTACTCCGCGTGTTCATTGGAACCTAAGTACTTAATTTCGGCTTTTCGTGGTTTTTTGGGGAGTCCGCCTCATCTTTTTTAATGGATAAGACAAGAACCAAATACGACGAGGATCAAACGAACAATCAGCAGTGGGGCATAATGTTTGCATTTCTTCGGCAGCAATTACGCCCAAAGAAGCCAGCTGGCAACGAACAACTAGGGCAGTGAAGCCCACCTCTGGTACCAAATTCCCGATTTGGAAGCAAAATGGTCTAACTCTGTCAATAGATTATTAAGTTAGCTGATACCTTGGCTTATGTGGGTTTTAAGGACACTACATTGGTAGTCAACAAGCAAATATTGACCAAAAACACAGTGCGACATGGGTTTGTGCCGGTGCGAACAAATTTATTTGCGCTCTAGGGTGAAGTTGGAACCTCGGCTTTCGCTGTAGCTGTGCATAAATCTGAAGCCGACAAAATTAGAAACTTCTTGCCCCGCGTGCGGCGGAAGTGCGCTCTATGTTCTTTTTCAAACTAAAAAAAGCGCGTTTTTACACGGCTGTTAAATGTCTTTTTTTATTTGGTACATGTCATCGACACACAATTCAAGAAAATTATTTAAATGGTAGCATATAATAGTTTTTCTGTAATTAAAAAAAAGAATTCCCAAGTGGTAGAGGATAATATGAATAAGGAATAAGGAAGTCAATTTAGGTTTATGGTTTCGAAACTGCAGCAACATTAATCTCTTATGCGAAAGTATATTTGAAAGTATATTTTCTATGCGTTCTCAACGATAGAATACTTTCAGGTATTGAAGACAAGGCACACAAGGTTTAGGCTAGGAATAAAAAAAAGACTACAAAATAAAGCCCTGAATTGAATTTACAGAAACCACCTTTTTGGAACCTTTTTTTGTTGAACTAATATTGTCTTCACGCTTACAAAATTCTAAAAGCTGGTGAGTATGACTGAAAAACGCGTAGAATCAAATTGAAAGAGTTTCGTCCACTTCAGTTCTTCACGTTCTTCTCCCAGTCTCAGGTCTTTTAATAAAATGGTAAACTTAGACCATATCGGTTGAGCAATCATTATTTTTTAATTTTCAGATTTTTTTAACATTGTTTAGCAAACCAAAATTTACGTACATTATATCAATGACGTTTGCAGCTACGCAAATAAGCCGGCCAGAAATATTGTTGTCATGGTGTCCGCAGTGCCATGTATTTACGAAATTGCTAAACCTACACTAGCTCGGTTGTGCCATCAATGTTTAAGTGTTTTCACACTGTTTTTCAAAGGACTTAGGCAATGAGATATCCGTGTATTTCGGCTCATTAACAAAGTGCACGACGCTCCAAGCTCTAATCACTTTAAAATACGGCGAATGCTACGGGAGTTATCAGGCGGGAAAGTGTTGCTTCTGTGGCCGTGAGGCAAATTATGTGTATTACGTCTCCCGCTATCTGAGCGTGACCAGCACAATAAAATAAAAACTACATTTTGAGTAAAAATGTATTTTGCCTAGTCATTCCGCTTTCTGACTCTAAAACTGGCTGTGATAGGTTTTTCAATAGATTTCTGTGAAAGCATACATACGGGCATTATTTCAAGCTTTATTTTAGTACAATATATGCAGCCAACCTAAGTCAGGGCATCAATTCTCAATCTAATGATAATTAAAATAGGCACACAGGCTTCTTCCAGCCACCAGCACAGAGCAACAAAGTGTTATTTCCTGTTTAAAACGGAAGGCAGAGGTAAGGAGGCAACTGCACTCTCCCGAATCGCCATGCAAGCACGAAGACAGGGAAGCAGAGGTCCTCGTGATATTACGGAGCGACCCAAAATTAAGTCGAATTCAAGTTCCTTACCGCAAAAGATATATGTCTTCTTGTGCCGACGAAAAATGTTTTCTACAGAAAGGAAAATAAAAAAGGCTCGAGGTACACCTAAGCACTTCTTATGACTTGTGAATGCGAAAGCATTCACGCCGCTCTTCCGCTTCCTTCTTTCGTCGATGGTCGCGCGCGCGCGCTGAACTTGCGCATGGAGCGGTGGTGCCACGGCCTCGCGGACACGCAGCGCCACGGGGTGGCCGTCGTTGAAACTGACGCGCGCAGCGGCCATTGGGAGCCTCGTCGACGCGCGCCAGCCTATGGGAACGAAGCCAAAATCCATCAGCTTTACCTCGCCCCTTTGGGATCGGGGAAACTAGGTGTCGTTGTCTAGGCTTTTCGTGTGGTTTCATAGCTGGGAGCTGGCTTCACTTGGAGAAAGGATTTAAGGTGCCGTTTTGCGCGGTTTCAAAGCTGGTGACGTCGGCTCGCTCCGTGGGACAGTTTATAGTTTCGCATTAAAATTGGGATGTGTGTATGTTTATACAGCCTAAAACTTAATCTGCCTCAACGGGCGACTTATCTCCCAGCTGCAGATGAGCAATTTGTCCAGTGCAGTACAACCGCTAACCAGGCGTCTTTGACGTGCATCACGTAGTAGTTATACACTACCGTACGTCGCGGTACTGATGCGCATGCAGATCAAAACGGGCAAGAAGTGGATCGAACGCAGGATTCTTGGGTTCTGCAGCGCGTGCTTTCGCTCCACGTGCTCCGAGCTAGTATGCGCTAGACCGCTCGGCCAGCGATCCCCCATTAGAGCAAAATAAACATACTCCTTTCCAGCTTCTTAATTCCGACAGTCCCCCAGTTTTAATATCGAAATATCTGTTGTAAGAACCACAGTTTTGGGCCTAAATAGTCTTATTATCTTTTGCCCCGAATGTCCCCAGAAACCACGGTAAAGTAAATATTTCATATTACTTTTCCAGAGACAGTGTATTTTTGCCCGAATTCGCGAAACAAATTCTAAAGGTAGGCTTAAATACCTGGTTGCTTACTTCTCCCCTTTGTTTCTTTGGACCGCAGTATACAAGAGAAGGACAGAATTGAACTTCACTCCTCTTTGTTCGGTGAGGTACCGAAGAAATTTCATAAAAAATTACCTCGGTACTAAATGACTCCTTGGAGAAAAACAATATCTTATACCCAAGTCACTTCTTTTAGATTGCCGATCTCAGGCCAAGTTGTGCATTTCTGCTGGGGTTATGCCAGTAGCTTCTGCTGATGCTGCTTGTGCTGCATCCGCATTTTAGAAAGAGTGAAAAGCAGCGCTCTCAAACTCAAATTAGTGGTTGACTCAAAAGGATTTCTGAAGAATCTAATTCAGAAGAGAGTGCAATCTTTGAGTCTGGGTGTCGAACATGTGTGCTCAATAATAGGTTGTTTAGTCCGAAAAATGCAACTAAAAGACACTTTCGTATTAGGTCACACCCATCGGTCATGCGCAATGTTTGATGCTCACGAGTATGTGCAATATGAAATTGTGTTTATCTAAGGATAATTTTGAAACTTCAGTTGCAGCGACTTGCACATTGACTGAATACGGTATCTCCACCTTCGGTAAAATTAACATCGCTAAAATGGCGGCGGAAAAAGTGTGGACGGTTATACACCCATACCAAATGAGTTTTTAACGAAACTGTTCGTGCAATCTGCGCACAGCATTTGCCTCTTTTCGAAAATGGCTCGGGACAACTGCAACATTTTTCAAATTTTCTGTCAATTTTCAGTTGGGACGTCGTATATGTATTCAGCGTAAGCTTTGACCCTAGTGGCGGATGAAGCGATAACACTATACAGGGCGCGGCCGTAAAAACTTTCACAATTGGCACGCCTAGCAGAAATCGAATTTCAAGCGTACATTCCTGAAATTGGGCACATGAACGTCGTTTATTCCAAAGGTTTTTCCCTATTTTTTTCAGACGTCAACTTGGGAGTAGCGTATTATTTGAAAGATAACAAAAATGGCAGACGTGCATTTCCTATGGCCTATACCCGCCCGTTCGCCGTCTGCAATCTGGTTCGCGACGCCGCTCCCAGGTGGCGCACTGAACGCAAAAGCGCGGCAAACGCCACACGAAAGGGTGGCGTCGGGCAAGATGCTCGTGCTGGCTGTCTCACGAAGACAGTCAGCACCGCCTCAATGAGCTCCTCATTTATCAGCAGGCGCTCACGTTCACTGACTTGATTCGTCTTTTAAAGTCTTCTCCGCTCGCAAAACGATCCGCCCAAGTCAAAATTGTCGGGGGTGAAGGCGGGCATTTATGAAATCGCAGTGCGAAAGTTTCTTGCAGTTGCGGCCACCGAGTTCCACTCCAAGTACCACTTCACCACCTGGGCACACTCATTTGCCGAGTATTGCGGCATCGTAGGGCGGCGTTGAAAGTATTTTTATAATAACTGCAGCAGATAGTGCAACAAAAACAATTAATAGGAGCAATCAAGATGCCTCAGCAGCGGCACTTTTGACTCTAAAGTTGAGCTTTTACCGGGAACGGACCCGTCAACAGATAAGCAGACGACAAAGGAAGACACACGTTCGTCTGCTTTAGAATATATTTTTATTAAACGAGGGCGTCCGCCAGTTTCTAAATTTCATGTAGAAGGGCATTATTGTGCCCAACGCCAGCCTTTCGTGCGGCGTTTCCGCCGCGCTTTTGCGTTCAGTGCGCCACCTGGGAGCGGCGTCGCGAACCAGATTGCAGACGGCGAACGGGCGGGTGTAGGCCATAAGAAATGCACGTCTGCCATTTTTGTTATCTTTCTAATATTACGCTACTCCCGAGTTGACGTCTGAAAAAAATAGGGAAAAAACTTTGGAATAAACGACGTTCGTTTGCCCAATATTAGGTATGTACGTTTGAAATTCGATTTTCGATAGGCGTGCCAAATGTGAAAGTTTTTACGGGCGCACCCTGCAGATAACAAAGCGAATCTCACTGTATGCCTTTAATTCATCCAGGTGTTGTATTTTTCCATCCAAAATTTAGGAAGCTAATCGAATCTGCACCATCTTTCGGCTTTGCGAATCCGTGGTGTCTGATTTTGCGAATGTAAGTATTTTTATACCGGTATAAACCACATTAAATGGTATAGAGATATTGTGCCTTCCTCGTACTCTAAGGGCACTTGCCATTCAAATAGCCAGGTTTTGCGGAGCTCAAGTTCGTCTGCTAATCGCGCAGGGGTAACGGTGACGTCCGAACGCCGAGCGCTGGCTGCGATTGGAAGGATAGTAGGTAGACGTTAAGGCAGCTACCCTTGAGGTCTACCCCCTATCCTTAAAATCTAAGCCAATCCGAGATCGGCGTCGTGACGTCAGCGCAACCCGTGCGGAAGGAGCAGACGACTTTGCTTTCGGCATAGCCACATAAACTAGGGAACGCCGGGCGTGGCCTAGAATATTACAGCATCTTTGTTCGCGAGGTGTATTTACTCGTTGGTATCTGCTTCAGCCGGAATTTTATTGTCCGTAATGCGCTAATAATATCGGATTCTTAAGTAATTGTAATAACATTAGGAATTTCCTGTTCCTCACAGCGCACCTGATCCATTTTGTGTAAATACGCTATTTCCATGACCCAGATTTGTTAATATATTCTATTGTCGACAAATAGAAACAATAAGAAAACAAATGTGTTACGGGAGTGGGCCTGAACATATTCTTCTGCAGTTTTCTCTGGTTTAGGTTTGCTATTTGACAGTAGGAAGGACATTAGTGAGCATAAGGTTTATTGCTGCACTCCATCCCATGTTGTAAAATGGCTTTAATGATCAATTTTAATTTCAATTACATTACTAATCCTCTCAGAAGGCAAACAAAGCGAACAAGGGACAAATACAACTTCACAAACTTTGGTCGCGCACCAGTCACCTAGCTGTGCTTGGAGATTTGTGTTTGTCCATTGTCCCCTTTGTTCCCCTTCTCCAGGAATCATTATTGCCATTCTTGTCCAACTCGCTTGCACCTTTGCATTAATTCCAATATAATCATAACCTTAAAATGCACGCCGATCATCTTTGTTGTTGTTAGACTGGTGGCACCTGATAAACATATGTTTGATCTACTGACGTTTAACTCCTGGTTAGGTCAATCGGTACAGCGCTCCACTGCAAATGGGGAGGACCCTGGTTCGAAATAAGGACCAGGCAAATTTTATCGATCGCACTCCAGTCACCTAGCTGTGTTTTTCGATTTGAGTTTGTCCTCTGTCCCCTTCGTTTATCTTCTAAATGAATGATTATTGTTCTTATTCTCCAGCTCGCTTGCGCCTTTGCATTAATAGCAATATAATCAGAACTTTTAATATATTGATCAAATCAATGCAAAACTCGACGTAAAGTTTGGTAATATTACAATACAAATATTACTCTACTCTTAACATAATATTAGTAGTTTACTTTTCACATATTATTTTTAAAAATGCACTCTGCGGACTCTCATTAACAGATACTGAGTGCTTAATAAACGCGGGGCTTGGCAACTCTCGAGTATAGTATTATAGGCACGCCGGCAATGAAATTGGTTTGTTAGACGATAAGAACCGCGTAGTACGGATGGTGACGCACAAAGCGTAAACATAAAAAGACACCTCCTGCATTTGTGAATTTGCCAGTGACGATGCGGATAGCAAGTCGTCTGCCTCTCGCTAAGGGGTTTCGGTGATGTCAGAACGACGCCGAGTTCTGTTTGGCTTTTATTAAAAGGGTAGTGTGTAGACTTCAATGCTGCGAGCCTTAAGGTCTACCCACTATTTTTCCATTCAGCGAATAAGAGCTCGGCGTTCCGACATGAACGCAATCCCTCTCCAAGAAGCAGACAACTTGTGCTCTGCATAGAAAGATAGCGACATGACCCTGGTGTCACGGTGCGGCTCCTAGCAGAGGCAATTCGCACACACTTCGCGTGTAGCAGGTGATCTTAGTTTCTAAGCAATGTCAGTTTGTTTGAAAACAGTGCTTTACAAAACGTTCAAAGCCACAGTCGGTGCCAGCTTGTTTTAGAAAAGTTCAGGAACTTGATAACAGACACATTCCACGAGCTCTTGAAAACAGCAGCGACAACCTCATTCCCAGGGACGTGAAATCGACCCGCCGCACCGAGCGAAGAGCTGTCTGGTAATAAGAGGGGCGATGAATTCTTCTCGTGTAGACTGTGGAGACATTTTCTATACGCTGTTTGAGGCATTATCCATACGCTGATAATCGAAAAACATGGCTGCGTGCTTAAGACGATGCCGCCTAGACCTGCGGCGGTTAGAACTGATTTCCAGCTCCGAGCAACTCCTGCGGGTCGAATGACGCAAGAACACCTCAAAATATTAACGTTCGACTTTAACACGTTTGTTAATGTCAAGGTGCCAAACCACTCCTTATCGAGATGGAGGAACGTGTCCACGGGGATGCCCAGACGCGGCCAAGACGCTGCGAGTCAAGTTCTGAGCGGGCAGCCGCAGCGAGGATGCTATAGTTTGTGTAGCTTCCAAGGCAGATCGGCGGGACTCCGTTTAGGTGTGTCACGTTTCCACCATTATTACCGATGCTGCTAAAAGCGGAATCTCAACTAGTGATTCTTATGCCGAAATAGAACTCCGCACTGCTGCATTATTACATTCTGCCGGAGGCAGCCCATGCCTTATAGACGGCTCTAAGCACTCTCTCTAATTTCCCTCAGATGCCATCCTTGCCGACCTTCGCATGTTGTTGCCGACAGCGTAAAAATTGGACGGTGTTGCGAGTCGTGATCCCTCTATTGTTGCTCCGTTGCCAACAAGACGGCACTATCATCCGACGAAAAGCGCCGACAGAACAATCATGAAGCTAGAAGCGTGAACGTTAAAAGCCACCCCCTGTGCTTCCTAGGTGTTAGTGACCGTAGACCCTCATCGATTGCTTGTATGGGAGTGACCCAACGTCGATCTGCTACATGTTTCCACCTGCACGTTTATTCTCTACGAGCGTATTGCGAAAACTACATTCTGATTTAGCATCCTTGTCTTCAAATAGAACATGCTGCTGCATTTTCACAGGTACAACACAAGGGGCACCAGAAAATTATTCGGTCGATTAACGAACAGCAAGAGTAAACTGAAAAACGGGGGCAGTTGTTGTTGTTTTATTTGCACAAACGTTTCTTTTATAGTGATCTATTTATTATCCAGTAATTTTGTGTGTTGAGATTTTCGAAACAGAGTAGAAGAAATAGAAGGCTTATAATCCTAAACACAGCAATAAAAGGAAGTAAGCATACCGTCTTGTTTATGCTCCTGCGCACGGGTGGGTACCACTGAATGTCAAAGCGACTTTATGGCTTTGTCCAAGAAACGCCATGGCGTTAGTGTGAACAAATGTAGTCCAAGCTCCGCACGGCCGCCGTTGTAGTTGTCTGGATTAATACCGTCTGTCTAGAAGGATGTAGTATTACATTTTTTAAGACAACCAAAATAGCGTGCGAGGGGAGGAGATTTGAGAAAAGTGCTGTTTCAGCATTCAGCTGTGAGCCGTGTCACAAATGATTGAACACTAGTGCCAGCCGCACACTGACAATACTTCCTTTTTAAAACTGAAGGTGCAAATATAACTATAAACGAACTGTTTTTTTAACATTTGTAGTGATTCTAAATAAATGCTGGTCTTTTCAAGGGTATTGCAAAATCATAAGATTAACCTTCATTAAGAGACACTGCGAATAATGTATATATAGTTTGTTTATCGCCAGCTCCGTACCTATACCTGTCCGAAACTTTGAGACGTGACTGACGTGATGTTGACCTCTGAAAAACTGCCTTCCAAAATAAAGTTACTGTCTAAGCTTGGAGTCGGTGGCATAATTGTTTTTTGGCAAATTCAAATTAAGTTGATAACTATTTTTTACTTTCTGCCGTAAGTATAGGCATAAAGTAAACATAAAGACTATCGGTATGTACGCCCTTCCCCCACCACCACGACAAACAAAATCTGCACAATATCGTTCATGGAATAGATAAGCGGTAAAGATTTGGAATATCCTAGAAGATATAAACATCAAGCACTCGAGGGAGAACATGCATCAGAATATAAGAGAAAAATACCTACGAAATAAATAATTTAACATTAAAAACGAGAGTATTGGTAAATATACTTAAACAACCGGAAATAATGAACACGAAAACGGGACGTCAGTTTTCTTCCCGTTTTCGTCCCGTTTTCGTGTTAACTCTTTCCGGTTGTTTAGGAATAATTTACATACGAAGTTAGGCGTTGAAGAAAAATACAACTCCCTGTAACGCCGAATTAGAGCGCAGCTCCTGAGGAGGAGGAAGGCACGGGGGTGGGGTCACGTGGCCTGCGGGCCCGTGACCTCGAGTCGGGGGGGGGGGGGCGGAGATTCCGCTAAATTTAGCGGAGAAAATTTTCCGCTAAGATTTAGCGGGGAAAATCTTCCGCTAGATTTAGTGGGAAAATTTTCCGCTAATTGGCGGGAAAATTTTTCGCTAAATTTAGCGGGGAAATTTTTCCGCTAGATTTAGCGGGGAAATTTTCCGCTAGATTTAGCGGGGAAGATTTTCCGCTAGATTCAGCCGGGAAAATTTTCCGCTAGATTTAGCGAGGGAAAATTCTCCGCTAGATTTAGCGGGGAAAATTTTTCGCTAAATTTAGCGGGGAAATTTTTCCGCTAGATTTAGCAGGGAAAATTTTCCGCTAGATTTAGCAGGGAAGATTTTCCGCTAGATTCAGCCGGGAAAATTTTCCGCTAAATTTAGCGTGGAAATTTACCCATCATGCACCGCGCGGTTACGCCAACGTCGTCGCCGACGGCGACGCCGCACAAGCCGAAAACGGGCGCCTAAGAGCTGCGCTCTAAAACGTGGTGCCCATTGATCGAGAAAATTTAGTGAGAATACACATGTTAGACATCTATTCATTTCTACTTTTAATGATGCGTGAGAAATGTATCACTTTTACGGTTGCGAGTGTTGTGAAATTACCAGAAAAACAAACGCCGTACAAACTCTTATAGGGAGTGTAGGAAATAGAGCACTGCTGCGTTCTATCTAGTTGGTGAAGGCTTACTGAGGAAGTGTGACAACCCCCTGCATGAAAGCGATCCCGCGTTTCCACAAAAGTAAGCCTGGGTGCAGGAATCAAATGTTAGAGGAGGCAGTACCACGCTACACTGCTTTATAGTGCTCCAGATTGTGCAGTAGGGTAGTAGATAATGGAAGGGTGACAATGAGGAGGGCAAGCCTAGTACCTCTTTCAAATTCGACATGGTACTCCGCCCGACTAATTTTACAAAAATAATTCATTCTTCTCGCTTTATTTGCATTAGAGTGCAGCTCCACGCCTAGAGCACAAAATCTTCCCCTAGCGGTATCAACAGACAACCCCCCCAAAAAAGCATTCTCACCACGCTGTTCTCGCTGTCAAGCTTTCCCGCTGCGCATAGGGAGAGGGCTTCTTTTGACACGCCGAGATAACGGATTTGCCAAAGACTGGAGATAGTGCTCCCCACAGTCTGGAAGTCAGTCCACGACGATAAATGGCGGCTGGACCCATCCCAATTCTAAGGGGTAAAATATCAGAGGCTTAGCGCGTCCAACTGTTCTGACAACGCAAGAGATCAGCTCCTAGGCCACTAGACCTTCGCGGAGAAAAAAAGTATTTCGATCCAAACTCTCGCTCCGCCCTGGAGAGTATATTGTGGCAGTACTCCTGCCCGTTGGGCATAGCGAAAGAAAGAGAGAAAGGAAGGGATGTCTGCCAAAAGAGGAAGTACTAATTCGCCGCACATGCAGCCTTAGCACACCTTAAAGGGTAACTGCAAAGAAAACAAAGTGTTTTTTTAAACAGCCTAAAAGGAACAAGCATATCACTAAACAAATGTTCCACGAAAAAAATAATTTTTGTTAGCAATATTTACGTCACAGGACGTAATTTAGTCGGAGTCAGAAACTCTCCACGTTTGAAATTCCCGCTTTTTCGACCCCGCGGACGAACTACGCCCCGCCCCTCACTCTTGGATTTGCTCTTTTTTGTTGACTTGGCTGCTGAGCTGAGCGTCTTGACTTCCGGTGAGATCTGGCAACCAACAACGCACGTTAAACATGGCGCCGGTATTGTTTTGGTTTGATGGTACACGAGAATAGAGCTGCAACGAGAAGCTGCGCGGTTTGCGAGCACATAGCGAAGACGAGACCGTAGAAGTGCCCCTGTGATGTTCCCGGAAGACGGAAAGTATCATTCGTAATCGTCGTGTGTGCTTGGAGAGCCAAGGGAGTCACAGGGTCCGTGAGTGCGCAACCACAAGCCAACGTTCACGACAGCGCTGCGTTGACTTCGGCGATCTCGTTCTGTTTGGTGCCACACGGCGATGCGACAAAGAACTGAAACGTTCGTGGTGTGTGTGGTGCGGTGCTTGGAAGTAGACACCCACAGAGCGCAGATTGGTTGTTGTGGGTTTCAGTCCCGTCGTCGTCAACTGATCCAGTCAAACTGGTGCTGGAGGACGCAGCGAGCGTTTTTAAGTAAATCTTCCTTCGTTCCGTTTTAAAATGTGAAGATTCCCGACGCATACCGTGAGTAAAAAGCTGCGGGCGTTTTCAACAAAATTACGTCGTTTTATTTGAACAATGAACTCCGAATTGTTGTCCTAAATCTGCCGTTTTTATGCTTCGTGTTGTTTGACTGCGTTTGCACTGCGACGTGTTGCGCTAATAGTGCGGTGTGAATAAATTTGGCCAAGATTTCGTTCCTGCCCACACATGCGTGGACTGAGACCATTTTTTACGTAGTGAACATAGTGCTTTTTTATTTTGTGTGTCTAGTCCCGGACGTTAGGTGCACCCGGTGCGAATCTCGACGGCCTTTGGAGCGATATGACGAGAACGTAACTGGACACGTTTGTCGCTACGCGAACGCCCGATTGCCTCCAGCCAAATGGCATTCCTTTCGGGGCGACATGGCTGCTGGAAGGCTGGCTGTCGGGATCACTCACCTGACATCTCCGAAAAGTCGGCATTTGCACGCGCCAGCAAAGAAAAAGAAAAAAAAAGCACGCTAAGCAAACAAAAGGAAAACGAAAGAACCGCGCTCTGAAAGCCAAACCCCGCGTCGCTTCATATCACTAATACCTGCGACACCTGCTAAACACACACTACATCACTTCAAGAAGTCTCACTCAAACACCTTGGTCAGCACGAAACACTGATCACTTCGGCCAAACGATTAGTCGAGGCAGGCGAGACGGGCGGGAGCAGAGACTTTGGCGGCCATGAAAGAATGGCGAAGCTTTTGTTTGTTTTGGTATGAATCGAAACGGAATTGCCCGTCTTGTAAACCTTTTGTAAAGAATAATAACTCTCATCACATGGGTTATTCTTTAATCGCAAAAATATGCTCCTCAAAAGGAAATTGCAACATATAACAAAGGTCCAACAACCAAGATCTAAGCTGTCAATCAAACTCTTAGCCAATGAGAACCTATTGCGATTGACGTCACATAATCACAACTTCGTGGCGCGCGATTTAAAACGGACGAAATTGCCGCAAACTAAAATCAGTCTCACACAATAAATATTGCTGTAAACATTTTTTTTTTCTCGCGGAAAAATTGTTTTTTGACATGCTTGTCCCAATTAGGCTGTTTAAAAAAAATCTTTTTTCCTTTGCAGTTACCCTTTAGAGGAAATAAGTGCATTACAACTGCGACCTAGACGGTTTCTATTATTGACCGCGGATGTCACCTATTTTATATCGACAAAAAGATTTATCGTGCTCCAGCTATCGGCGCATGGAAGAGGTCTCATGTTTTCACTCTTGTTTGATACATTTCGGCACATATTTTTCTATATTATAATAACTCAAAACTGAACGTTAAGGACCTTCACATCCATTTCAACGTCGCTACCTTTTTTTTAAGGATTTGACGCTGTATCGAGCCAAGGCGGTTGCGTGTTTGCGCGAAATGTCTCTTGCAATGAAGACACTTCACCCTGTGAGTTCCCGAATCGTTTTATTTTATCTAATCCTGGGCTAGGGTTCCTAGTACGACGCCACCCTCCTTGGTCTGGACGTGAGCCACGAACACCATGGTAGAACGTTCGACCTAATACCTGGTAGGCTTTCGGTCACGCCATTTTTATAAAAAAAAAACACTGTCACCAGCACTTAGCCCTCAGTATTTTTGCCCACGGGTTTGTCACTTATGACACATATTTTGTGCACAGCGCGACACTCTTAGTGCAAACATGTTAAAGCCAGTATTTTTTTCCTTAATTTTAAAATAAAAAGGTCTTCATCAAAAATACTACACTACTCGCAAGTTATTTTTTGGGGAACTAACATAACGGGTACATTTTATACTCGTCATACACCCGTAATTCAAAAGGTTCAAAGGCGTCGATGTGTTGTTCGAGCTAAAAGCTTCGCGCAGTTTACATAGGAGAGGATGATGCCGGCTCTACCGATTCCGTGATTCAGGTAAAGTCTATACAACCCCAGCATCGCATAATGCGAGAGCGTACCCCAAAGGTAGTGTACAGGCTTCTTAGTTACATGTCCGTTCAAACAATTAAATTTTATCTCGTAGTCTCTTTTCCAACCGCTTTAAACAGGAGTGGAACTTGTTTTCCCGCGATATTTGCTAGGTTTTATTTACTTCAATGAATCGCTTCTTTTTATATCGTTCTTAATATGACGAAATATGTTGATTTTGGCAAGCCTAGATCACGAAGAACTAACAAAGCTTTAGTTTTATTGCGATAAAATTTGTATAAGATGCTGGTTCGTCGCGACTGGACGACGCGTTGCTCATTGTTCGAAATCGGGGCGGGGTAACGACATTTGTTGAGCGACGGCTGCCTCGGCGCACGTTTGAAAACGCTTTTCAAGAGCATGACAGTGGTAACCCAAACTCTTAAAAAGAAACTGCAGCCACGAGAATTTTTCAGACGATGGTAGTCCCGTGTAGTCATTAGCATGGCCTAGACACGTGATCCGAAGCATTTGACGATGTCATGCTAATGAATTTACGTGCCCACCAAGCCAAGTGGCGGGGCATACAAAGGCTTTTCGTTGCCGTTTTTATCCCGGCGGGGACTTTGGACAAATTCAGTTCTCCAACGTCACGTAGTGGCGGCGGCTCCTCGAACTCACTTCCTTTCTGGTGTGCGAACGAAAAGCGCCAGGCGGACCATGTTTTTTTCTGTCGTGCAAACGTGCGTTTTGGTGTAAACTTCGCGCCTGAGGCTGCACCGAAGGAGCAGGAATGTGGTCGAGAGAGGGAATGTTATCGAAGAAAGGGAAACGTGCCAAGATCCGTTTTCATCTGTTTTTTGCCTTCCCGATCAGTCCCATAATGCATATAGGTGCATTGAAGGGTAATCCCTAGACGCCGCTGGACCACGATCGCCCTTGCGGGAAGCGCTTTGGGGTGAATTCAAGAAGACTTGTAAGTTTTTTTCCTGTTCCAACATAAACCCGGGAGGACCAACAAATGGTACGAACCGTCCGAACCGCATTTTTGCGTCATCACTCTGGCAGGAACCACTCTTTTCATGTTTGAACAACAAAACCTCATAGTTGACTTCAAGGGTATGCAGAGGGCGACACTACACTTGCGATAAAGTGTAAATTTTCGTTTTAAAAAACTTGTAAACCTGAAAGGTGTCTGGTGTAAATCCTCTCAGTGTAATCAGTGCATCCATGGTGATTTCTATTTATAAACAGATAGCAACTATCTCCTTGCTGCGTCTGATTCACGTAATCCGATTCTGATTGCGCTTTTCGTTCTGATGTCGAGCACCATACTTTTCATTCGCGCTTCTTTTGTATCGGGAGCAGCGTTGCGAATGAAAATCTGATCAGAAGCTACCCATGTGTATCGGGCTTTAGCGGCCTTCCTAGGTCATATACCGGATTAATATGCCGTAGGCAATATTAACACGACGCTTTGCGGAGCAACAAATATTGTCCATTTCGCTAAGGCCTCTAAGCGGTCATAAAATGCTACCAAATCTTAAAAGTAGTAATTTCAATTTTAAGATGAGCCCGTTACTCACCGTTATCCCGACACCATCGAACCTCAATGATATTTCTATGATATATTCCAGATATCTTCGCGGACTCCCAATCGACCTTTGCGCTGCCAGCCACTGGCACGCTTCTCAAGACACACTGCGTTGTTTGCAAATATGAGTTTGTGTAAAAGACTAACAGTCCGTTTACAAACAAAATCCTGTTCGTACACTCCACGCGTGGCCTCTGTGCGTTCGCCGAAATTTTATTTGGATGAAGCAAAGCGTCTGCGCACCTACCGCGTCGAGGACTGATCCACCGTAGCGAGATGACGTCAAAGTAGCACATATGTGTATGCCACAAATCTTTGTGCCAAGGGCGTTAAGTAAATAATGCGCGATCTCAAAGGGGTACTCATATTTTTAGAGTCAGAGCCTGCCTGCCGGAAAAATATTAAGCGTTCATGATCATTCTGAAATTTCCACGCGAAACGCCGAGCAAGCAACGCTCGGTCACGGACTTCTAGAATATTCGCGTTTATTCTTATTTGGGACGTAACTTCTAATTTTTTCTCCTGGGGCCCTAAACACGTCAAACACAAAGTTGGAACCGAAAGCTCAAGGAGTGTGGCGATTGGACTATCAAGACGATGTCTTCGTGCTTTTGTCGCCGGCGTCCAATCGGCCCGCTCCTCAAACTTTCTGCTCTAGCTTTGTGTTTGACGTGTTTTGGGCCCCTGCTTTCTTGTTCTCGAAGGTGGCTGTTAATTTTCACCCCGAACGCGCGACCCTCGAATCTTCTGCGCCGACTATTGGAGATGGCGACACACACTAGATAAGGAGCTGTGCGGGACCTTGTCGAGCCAATCTCGCTTTCGCTTTCTGTTAGACCGCCGAATCCACGCCCACTTTTCTCCTGTCTCAACGCTCGTTCTTTTTTTCAGAGCGGAGCTGTTAGGCGCCCGTTTCCGGCTTGAGCGGCGTCGGCGTCGCCGTCGCCGTGGCCGTCGGGGCAACCGCGTGGTGCGTTATGGATAAATTTTCCCGAAGGAACCCGAGGTCCTCCCTAAGGACCTCGGGTTCCTTCGGGAGGACCTCGGGAGGACCTCGCGTTCGTTCGGGAGGACCTCGGGGGACCTCGGGTTCCTTCGGGAGGACCTCGGGGAGAGGGGGGGGTCACGTGAACCCCTTCCCGAGGTCACGTGACCCCCCTCCCGAGGTCACGTGACCCCCCCGAGGTTTTCGAGAACCTCGGGCTCCTTCGGGAAGACCTCGGGGAGGGGGGTCACATGACCCCCCTCCTCTTGGTCACGTGACCCCCTCCCCCGAGGTCCTGTGACCCCCAAGGTCATGTGACCCCCTCCCGAGGTCCCGTGGCCCCCACGAGGCCACGTGACCCCCCTCCCCGAGCTCAGGTCCCCACTGAATGATTCCCCCTCAGTTGCATTCCTGCTCCTCCTCAAGAGCTGCGCTCTAATTCGGCATTACAGGGAGTTGTAAACGGCTTTCACTTTTTTGGCTCAAATTTGAAGATTAAACTGGTTTTTTTTTTTCAGTTTACACAATTCCGTTTATTTTCCATCCGAGGCAATATTAGAACCGTTTCATCACTGCACCGTTTCCTTTCCTAATTGTTTTCGCAATCGATGTACCTGTAAAGCTGGCGTATTTCATCGTGTTTGGTCGAATGAACGTGCATGTATTTTTCTAAGAGTTTACGTGATGTTCGATCAGCATCACTTAGCAACTTTATATGTAGGCGTACATATTCTTCAATATTGGCTATAATTGCCCGGTAACTTCCATATAATACAGTGAGCGGGATCGGTGATCAAGCGGGCTATAGAACACCTGCTACGAACACATAGAACGAAAGCTGGCGCTGCAGAACTCAGTGATACTAGGTTCGATTTACACTCCTGCTCGTTTCGATCCAGATGAGCATCGTACCGGCGTGCGGTCCTGTATCACAACTGCTTGGTGCACGTTAAATACCTCATGCTAACGGTCGTACTTCAGTGGCTAAATTCATCATATAGAGTTTAGAGAGAAGTCACCCGTTGAAGCAAACTGACTTCAGACTGCTTAAACGTATACATAACACAATTTATAATAATGCAGTGCTTTGATTCGTTGCCTGTGTTGTCGGAGTAAAATTTAACGGACAGTCGTTTTTTAGACTAGATTATTTGACATTCATTATTTCCTAATTTCACGACACATGGAAGCTCATACATAATGCATTCGAACCTTGCATCTTTCACAGCACCTCGAGAAGAAGTACAACGTCAACTTTGAGTCTGTTGTACAATAATACGATGTAAGTCTTAACCTAACATGATACGACGCGCTAGAAAGTGTATACATTATGTTTCGTCGAAACCTGCTTTATATTGACAAGCGATAATCGTATCACTTATTTTAGGTCCTCCCTAAATTATTCAAGATATCATTAATAGTTTAACAATCGCAGCATTTATGAAAAGCGAAATATAATGACACGAAACGCTCTTCTACAGTAGTAAAAAGACTTCAGTAGTTACAGAAAGTAGACGATTTCTTTGAAAAGAAATGGAATTATGAGCGGGCCAGCGTACATAAAAATGATTTAAAATCGAGAGCTAATCCAACCACCCATGTTCTTTTGCATCAATACGTTGATTACTCAAAAGTGTGTGCCAGAACCTTAAGGGTTCCAACTGTTTGTGTATAGCTAACGTGCTATCAGGTTATTTGGATCTGCACAAACATACTACCGCGAGAATGTAAGACTGAGACATAAAGGGTTCTTATAAAGGTAAAACACTAAAGATTTTCATTAGCTGGTGGAAAAAAATAAATTGTGATCTGCATTCATTTACTCATAGAACAGTTGATATTTACTGTTTAAGATACATGTATTACTACTAAGTTTAACAGTTGTAATGCATATAATGGCATTTCGGCAGTGCACCTTAGTGCAAATACAATATAAAATAGTTGTGAATTTGGTATAATGTATATTTATGCTTTCGGAACATTAACTCTTGGATCATTTCAACAGTAATGAAAATCGAATAATAAATATTTCGTAAAATTTTCACATTTTTTATGTTTAATATTTTCGGCCCAATGTAAATTACAATGAAGAACTTCATAAAAGCAATACACAGATTTTTTATCGATTATACTTTTTTCTAAAAAATCTGTGAGGGCTACACAAATGCCGCTACTGAAAGTGAGTTATACGACCAGGTGAACATTCCCAAGCAGCACAAATTTTGGTGAACCATTGGCAAATATTTGGCGATGGTCTTATCGCCAATATCCAAAAGGTGACACAAATTGGCCAATGCTTGATTGACGGCTGATGACCAGTGGCCATTGGCCGTCATCGACCAGTGGCTGACCACTGTCTGGACACTGGCCAAAGGAACACAGCAATCTATGGACCAATGGTGGCCAAATCTCTACTGCTTATAGATGCTGAATAGATGATGCAAAAAATCGCACTAATTAAATAAAATTCAGGAATGAATTTCTTAAGTACACGATTTGCACACATGTGTTGAATAACAAATGGAGGCAATCAATGTTGAAGGCGAGTGCGCAGTTTGTTTTATTCATGGCTCGAGCACGCACGTTGAGCTATTTATTGTAAAATATTTTCTCCGGAAGTATGTCGACAACGAAGCAAAACCTGCGATGTCCGCCGAAAAGACAACCCTTGTGTGAAGATGGTGGGTTACATGTTAATAACAAAATGTTAGTAAATGTTGCGTCACAGCGCGCAGGACCTCATTGCCGTGTGTGGTAGGTGGCGGTCACAACAAGTTGATTTTTCTTTGCTGATCAATATCAATTGAAAATTTCGTTTTTTTTATATGTTTCAAAACGATGAAGAGTGTCTGTCTATCCAAGTCGCGGCCGCTAATTCAATGGGTTTAATATTAAATATTACAAAAACGAGTTGAACTGTGCAACGTTCAAATTAGCAATATAGGTTTTT
Organism: Ixodes ricinus; assembly: GCA_037355805.1. Classification (NCBI taxonomy): domain Eukaryota; kingdom Metazoa; phylum Arthropoda; class Arachnida; order Ixodida; family Ixodidae; genus Ixodes; species Ixodes ricinus. The sequence continues at coordinate 114,044 of JAZHYW010014300.1, read as the reverse complement.
CGAAGAGATCTGCAATATTTCGTGACATTTTTAATGTGATTCCAGGAATATATAAATGCAGTTTTAGTGAACAAAAATATTGACGCAGTTTTAGTAAACACAATTAACCCTAAATACAACCTGTAAAAAGGGGCTGCGTTTTTGCTGTTTTTATTTTGCAGCAGAAAATGTCAAAATTAAATAGAATTGTGATGTTTCTTCGCGAAAGCCCTATTCCGCTGCTTTAATTGAGGCTAACCTCACAACCTCACTCAGCGCTTTGTCATAGCGTAATATGCCCCCTCCCTTCCTTGCACCTCCTTACCTAGCCAAGCGCTGTTCTTTTATTTCCAACGACAGATTTTGCCGAAAATTACAACGAGGTAGTTTGCTCTGCTTTTTTTAGTCATGTCTTGATCAGTCCGGTTCTTTTTATATAAGTGTTCTGAATACGACGAGACACATTTAGCAAGAGTATGTCTTCGAAGAAACAATTAATGAATGCATGGCATCGTAAATATGCCCTATGCATCCGAGTTTAGGTAGCGCCATCTAGAATAAAAAATTTACATACCTCTGCTTTATATTTTGCTATAAAATTCGAGTGTTAAATTTTCTAACAAACCAACTTTTTTATCACGCTTTTCTACACTTGCTCTTGCAATGTTTGAATATACGTATTGAGATTTCAGTGCTTCGTTTATCTGTTCTTCCTTCCTCGTCAGAAAAGCCCAGTGCTCGGGCAAAATTTGTTACACCTTCAGGGGCAACAGGAAGCCCCGAGCACTTCAAAACCACACGTTCTAGCGCCTCGCTTATACTATGGTATTTGGCAGATATGTGATTATATCTTAATTAAGCCCTGCATGGCTTTGTCCCTAAAACCCCCCTTCCCCCACCCTTTTCTCCTCAAACAATAAAGAACTTCCTTTTGAATTATCAAACACCTGTTCCTTCCTGATATCCTCATTCGAATTCCCCAAGTTTGACGCGGAACTAATGTTCGCTCTTGCTGTTTTGCAATCCACGCTCAAAATCTCCACTGTGATCGTCCACATAGTCACAAAAACTTGTGTAGTACGGCTACAAATTTTCACAGAACTACGCGCTTTGGATAATAACTCATTAAGGCCCCTGTCTTTAACTTCTGCGTGCACTTCACCGTTCTAACCTCTTGTCTCACTATACCAAATGGGTCTTGAAACTTTTTTGATCGAATCTCGTAATAATCTTTGTCTCTTGCAGCCTAGAATGTTCGTAATACAGCGGTTATAGCCCCTGCCTCCCACGCGAAAAGCCAGGGTTCGATTCCTGGCCGCGGGGACGCCTTTTTGTTGACATCTAAGTCAAGCCATGTTCTGGTAAATTCGAGAAATCTGTTGCATGTTCGATGTTAGAATGTTCTATGCGCGAACCTTCTACGCCGATTGTTCGAGAAGCCCACGCGTGTACAAAAGGGGCTCCGCGTGGCGTGCGGCAGTCAGTTTCGCCCCAGCGTTCGACTCTGCTCTTTCGCCGATTTCGACGCCCGCGACGCTCTGGTGTTATCTTCTGTTTCCTTTTACTTTTGGGCACAAGTTCGCCCCATTAAACGTTTCAGTTTTCTCAGTTATTCCTTTGTTTTGTCACCTCGTCATTCGTGACATTTTGGTGGAGGTGCGGGGTACCGCATGCCCCTGCCGCGTACCCCTCCGAGGGCCCGCAGTGCAAGTCCGAACCCAAGCCCCCAAGAACTGAACGAGGACCAGACCGGGATCCGATTGAGCCGCCGGAACCTTCGCCTACCTCCGGAATTAGGACCCTTGCCACCCAGGACCAGGCAGACAGGGAGGACGACGATGGCCGACCAGTCAGAGACTCCGGCCGCTTCTGCCGTCGTATACCTGCCCGTTGCAACCCGGGCTCCGACGCCATTCCACGGGGAGAACCACGAGGACGTTGAGGATTGGCTACAACATTACGAACGAGTGGCCCGCCATAACCGATGGACACCAGAGCAGTGCCTTCAAAATGTGTACTTCGCTCTGGAAGGCACGGCACGCACCTGGTTTGAAAACCACGAAGCGTCGATTCCGTCGTGGGAAGAATTCCAGGGCGAGCTGCGACGCCCCTTCGCCAACCAACAGCGACGGCAGCGTGCCGAAGAACTCCTGCGAGCGAGGAACCAAGGGCAGACCGAGAGCGTCACAAGCTTCGTCGAAGACGTTCTCCACCTCATGAATCGCGCCGACCCAAACGCTTCCGAAGAGAAAAGCTGCGGGTCTTGATGCGCGGCGTAAAAGAAACATCTTCGGAGGCCTTGTTCGGAGCCCGCCTACCACCATCGAAGGCTTCATCACGGAGGCCACCAACATCGAACGTGCCCTTCAAGCTCGTGCCGCCCACTATCACGGAGGTCCCGCCGTCGCTGCCTTTTCGTCTTCCGGCTGGAACAACACGGACATCCGCGAGATAGTCCGGGACATCGTCCGTGAAGAGCTAAAGAAGCTGCTACCGGCCGCCGAACGTCCAGCTTCACTCTCGATCGCCGAGATTGTTCGAGAAGAGGTCCAGCAGGCGCTCCAGCCAGACGTTCTCGCCGACGCCGCACCGGAACCACCAGCTGTGACCTACGCCGCAGTTGTTCGTCGTCCGCAGCCTCCTGTCACCCGGCAGTACCCAGCTGCACCCCAACGAGAAGTCTCTTCGCCGCAGTAGACTCCGCGCCAAGAGCAGCGTGGACCTCGAAAGACCGACGTCTGGCGCACGGATGACGGACGTCCGGTGTGCTTTCACTGCGGGGAGGCTGACCACGTTTACCGAAGGTGCCCCTATCGCCAGCTCGGCCTGCGAGGATTCGCGCCAAACGACCGTCGACCTCGTTTTGGAGAACGGCCAAGAGACATCGAGGAATACCTCCGTCGCCCTCCGTCACCAGCGCCGACAGCACCACGAGGTTCCCGTTCTCCATCCCCCCGAAGTTACGCATCGCCTTTCCGTCGGTCGCGCCGTGACAGCCTGTCCCCACTATCTCGTCGGGAAAACTAAGTGCGGCAACGCCCGGAGGTGTCGTTGCTGAAGACGACCCAAGTAAAGAGCCTCCAAGAACGCCGGAGCGCTCCCACTCTCTCGACGCCACGCATCCCAACGACGCCCCTGCAACGGTGTCCAACAACCTCAACGTCGCCATCGACGGCCACGACGCATCAGCACTCGTAGACACCGGAGCAGACTACTCAGTCTTGAGTGGGAGGCTCTCCCGCCGCCTTCGAAAAGTCATAACGCCATGGGATGGACCTCTAATACGAACCGCCGGAGGACACCTCATTACACCAGTCGGAAGATGCACCGCTCGAGTCGAGATCCACGGTGAGACGTGCCCTGTGAAGTTCGTCGTTCTACAAGACTGTTCCAGAGACGTCATCCTCGGCATGGACTTTCTGTGTGAATACGGCGCCATCACCGACCTTGGTGAGAACAGATTGACGCTGCGCAAGCCTGTTCCGAATTCAGAAAAACCCCAAACAGCGTCAGCCACCGTCCGAGTCGCTGCCGCCCACGTAAACCTGCCGCCACGATCAAGTGTTGTCGTACCCGTCGTGACCGATGCAGCTACCTGCGGCGAAGTTGTTCTTGAAAGCAACCTTCAATTGCTCCTGGGAAGAGGAATAGGCGTCGCAAGAGGAGTGACTAAACTTCAGGAAGGGCGCACCGTTGTCCTCGTGACAAACTTCCGACAAGAAACGCAACACCTCACAAAAGGTGCCGCTGTGGGCCAAGTCGAGGAACTTTGGAACTCCGCCGAAATCGCCGCGATTGATGAAGAATCATTGCCACCTCAGCAAGACATTACGCCGCCAGCGCAGCTTGACATTGACCCCAAGCTTCCAGGCCCGAAACGACGGCAGCTGAGTGACCTCCTCGCCGAATATAGCAACTGCTTCGCGACGTCGTCGAAGGTGCGCCAAACCACCGTTGCGAAGCATCGCCTCGTCACCGACGACGACGCGCTCCCTGTGCACCGATCGCCGTACCGAGTCTCCATAAAAGAACGGGAGGTCATCCAACAGCAAGTGGAAGAAATGCTGAACGACGACATAATCCAGCCTTCATACAGTCCGTGGGCCTCTCCAGTCGTGCTGGTTAGGAAGAAGGACGGGACGCTTAGGTTCTGCGTGGACTACCGGCAGCTGAACGCGGTAACGAAGAAAGACGTCTATCCACTCCCCCGAATCGATGACACGCTAGCTCTTGATACTTTTCATCGATGGACCTGAGGAGCGGTTACTGGCAGATTGAAGTCGACGAACGGGACCGAGAGAAGACAGCTTTTGTTACGCCAGATGGCCTGTACGAGTTCAAGGTCATGCCTTTCGGCCTATACACGGCGCCGGCAACGTTCCAGCGTGTCATGGACACAGTACTGGCAGGGCTGAAGTGGCAGAGCTGTCTCGTCTACCTTGACGACGTCGTGGTGTTTTCAAGTTACTTCGACGAGCACTTGCGACGACTCCGAGCTGTTCTCCAAGCCATTCAGCCCGCCGGACTCACACTCAAGCCGTCAAAGTGCCGGTTCGCCTATGACGAACTAAAGTTTCTGGGCCACGTGGTTAGTAACAAAGGCGTCCGCCCAGACCTCGAGAATACTCGCGCCGTCGCGGCATTTCCATCGCCGACAGACAAGAAGGCCGTGCGAAGATTCCTTGGACTTTGCTCCTACTATCGACGCTTCGTTCGGGATTTCGCTAAAATTTCCGCACCGCTCACAAACCTGACGAAGGACGCCGAGAAGTTCGAATGGGGCGAGTAGCAGCAGCAGGCATTCGACGAGTTGAAACAACGACTCCAGACTCCTCCTGTGCTTGGTCATTTCGATCAGGATGCGGGAACCGAGATTCACACAGACGCAAGTAACGCGGGACTCGGCGCAGTACTGGTCCAAGTGCAAGAAGGCATCGAGAGAGTCATCGCCTACGCAAGTCGGACACTGTCCAAGGCGGAGAAAAATTACTCCACGACTGAGAAAGAATGCCTTGCGGTCGTCTGGGCAATCACGAAGTTTCGTCCGTACTTGTACGGGAGCCCGTTCCGCGTCGTGACGGACCACCACTCGCTTTGCTGGCTTGCGAACCTCAAGGACCCGTCAGGACGCCTCGCTCGATGGAGTCTCCGACTACAAGAGTTCAACATGACTGTGGTCTGCAAGTCAGGCCGCAAGCACAGCGACGCCGACTGCCTGTCCAGAGCCCCCGTCGAAACCCCTTCCGGCTGCAGCGACGACATTGACGACGAGTGCTTCGTAGGAGCAGTCAAAACCGACGACATGGCTCGACGTCAACGGGACGATCCTGAGCTGCGAGCATTAATCGAGCACCTGGAAGGGGGCGGGAGTACCGTGCCCCGTGTTTTCTCACGAACCCTGCCGACTTTCGCCATTCGACAGGGTGTGCTCTACAAAGAGAACTTCGGAAACAACAACTCGCCGTGGCTACTGGTAATCCCGGCCGACCTTCGAGAGGAGATTTTTCAAGCATGTCATGACGACCCGACGTCCGGACACCTTGGTTACAGCCGGACACTGGCCCGTATTCGTGAAAAGTATTACTGGTCAAAGCTCCCCAAAACCGTCCACCTCTACACCCGATCCTGCCACGAGTGCTAGAGACGCCAGAAACTGCCGACGAAGTCGGCAGGTCTCCTGCAGCCGATTCTTCCGCCAACTACACCGTTCCAGCAGATCGGAATGGATCTACTTGGTCCTTTTCCGCCGTCGACCCTGGAAAACCGGTGGATAATCGTCGCCACAGATTATCTCACGCGGTACGCAGAAACGAAAGCCCTTCCTTCAGGGACGGCTGTTGAAGTCGCCAAGTTTTTCATCGAATCCATCGTCCTCCGGCACGGCGCTCCCGAAGTTCTGATTACAGATCGCGGATCATCGTTCATGGCACACCTGACCCAAGAAATCCTCCGGCTCAGTCACACCAGCCATCGTCGTACTAGTGCGTACCACCCACAGACCAACGGGCTGACGAAGCGACTCAACAAGACAATCGCCGACATGATTTCTATGTACGTCGACGTAGAGCACAAGACGTGGGACGAGGTGTTGCTCTACGTCACGTTCGCCTACAATACGGCGGAACAAGAGACCACATGATTCACACCTTTCCAGCTGGTACATGGTCGGAAGGTAACGACCATGCTGGACGCGATGCTGCCCCATGAGCCCGCTGACAATGAAAGCGACGACGCCCAGGTGGTTGCTCAACGGGCCGAAGAAGTCCGCCAGCTCGCCCGACTCCTGATCCAAGACCAGCAACGCGCCCACGCAGGCCGCTACAACCTTCGTCGCAGGGACGTCCAATTCAAGCCCGGAGACAGGGTGTGGGTGGGGACGCCCATCCGTCGCCGCGGCCTTAGTGAGAAACTGCTGAAACGGTACTTTGGACCGTACAAGGTACTTCGTCGCCTCGGGGAGCTGAACTACGAGGTGATGCCCGACGGAACACGAACATCGTCACGCCGTCCACCACGACCTGAGGTCGTCCACGTCGTGCGCCTGAAGCCGTACTACGCTCGATAGGACTGTGGACTTTATGTGCTCCAAAGGACTCTTGTTTATCGTTCTTTTTTATTTTGTTTTGTTTTTTGCTGCATCGAGGCGATGCACTTTTTAAAGGGGGAGTAATGCCGCGCGCGCAGCTTGCTAAGTAGGCAGCGCGCGCGTGGCCTAACGGTTATAGCGCCTGCCTCCCACGCGAAAAGCCAGGGTTCGATTCCTGGCCGCGGGGACTGGCCGCGGGGACGCCTTTTTGTTGACATCCAATGTAATTTTCTGGTAAATTCGAGAACTCTGCTGCATGTTCGAGATTAGAATGTTCTATGCGCGAACCTTCTACGCCGATTGTTCGAGAAGCCCACGCGTGTACAAAAGGGGCTCCGCGTGGCGAGCGGCAGTCAGTTTCGCCCCAGTGTTGGACTCTGCTCTTTCGCCTATTTCGACGCCCGCGACGCTCTGCTGTTATCTTCTGTTTCCTTTTATTTTTGGGCACAAGTTCGCCCCATTAAACGTTTCAGTTTTCTCAGTTATTCCTTTGTTTTGTCACCTCGTCATTGGTGACAATAGCTTAAATAATGTTTTGGGGGAGAAGCGTTCTGGAAAATATATACCAGCATAAATTTTATTCGTTGTTAATTTGTAGTTAATGCTTTTAAATAAAGGCGATTCAGTGAAATCTTAAATATTAATATTGCAACTCTATTAATTTGTCCTCTAGATATACGTACATTACCAGTGTGACCGCGCTGTGTAAGTTTACCATGATTTGCTCCACCTTTTCCACTGGTTCACTTGTCAATGCACAGCCTCCGCGATTAGCCCATTTTATTGCCAAATAGAGCCAGTGAAAAGGCTTCCAGCGCAAGTACACGATAGGCTCTCAGTTTCCCCCACACTCCTACAACGCCCACAAACCAAACAAGAAATAAAAAATTAGCACTTACGCAGGTGTGCTTATCGTGTATGAGAATTAAAAGCTTTTATTCTGCTCTAGTTTTATATCATAGGGTATTTCTGGTGTGTACATTGCGGCACATCTTCATGCAAGGTACCCGGCATTTTGTCACTACGAAGCTTGAAACTATCTATATAAAGGACCGATTAGTTTTCAGCTGAAGGAAACTCGATAGTCTGAGCTATACCAGCATGCCCGAAGCGTGTGCACTCATCTCTTCAAAAACAAGCAAAATACCAGCAACTGACTTTCCTGCGCATGTGTTAAGAAAAACGTGTATTGCTAATATTTTAGTAATTTTAAACCATGATATCTCCAGAGATGCCCCTTTCCCGAAATGCAACGAACCCCTATTGTGGGCACTATTTGTTTTTGTTTTTTTTTCACAATCAGCGAAATATGGTATTTTTCTTGCACTTGCAGGGCCTTAACAAATGGTAACCACGGAATACCTGGTGTTACTTAGCCACTCTGTAAAATAAGAGAACATTGCTGACTGGGAAGGATAGTCGTCTTGTGTTAATCGCCCCTACCTTCGATTCCAAGTTCTGCAGGCCACAAAATCTAAAAGTGGTATTTTTAAAGGTTTTTTTTATTGCACACCAAAAGTTAACTTACTCCTTATTTTCAACCAATATTATTTAAATTTTAATTGGGTTATCTCTCGGGATATATCGACACTGATTCTAAAGTGTTAAATCTAACATTCCCCAAATAAGGTTGTGCTAGACAACTGGACAACCTCGCGCATAATTTGAGATTAATTTAAGGTGGTCGCAAGCATTAAAATAAAGGAGTAAAAATACTCCTTCGCTGTTTCGTCAATAAAGACATCAGAATAAACGGTATCACGCTAAATATGAAATTTATCTCTGGTGGTTGCATATGACATAATAAACAAAAATACATTTCAGGGTTTTGGCAGTTAAATTATCGGCGAAGAAGCTGCATAGAAATTACAGATATAATTAATAATTTTCCTATTATTACTGGAGCTAAGCTCGTGCGTTAATATTTTTGTAAGTCAGTTTCTTGGCACTTTTACAAAACAGGCCTGGGAATCTTGCTAAACAAAACAGCAAAACCTTATAAACTGCAATAAATCAGAGATAGGAGAGTCTGTTTCAGCTCTCTCATATTTTTTTACAGCGACAGTTGTTATGTGATCTTCCCACCGCTGGACATTTAGTCCGTTGTTGATGATGTTGTTGTATTTGATGCTGTAGGGGGTCCGTCGACGATGTTGCCAAAACCTTTAAAAAGGTCGCCCGTGGCCCGCGAGAATCGAACCTGGGTCCGCTGAGTGGGAAGTGGAAGCCTCACCACAGAACCACACCACAACTTTTTTATTACATGGTTGCTATAAACAGGGAAGTACATGCCGCGGAAGTTGCGGTTCCTGACGCGGAAGTTCCGGTTTGGTTCGACGGTGTCGAGAAGATGTTCGCGGCCCACGGAGTGCCGAATGAGAGCCGAGTGCATCTGGTTATGCCGGCCTTGTCAGAGAGAGTTAAATATCTTTTTACGAGGTTATCCGCGGAGGAGATAGCTAGCTACGAAAGAGTCAAAGCCGCCGTCCTGGACGAGCTCCGACTCACCCCTGGTGAGTACCGGAAGCGGTTTGCCGGCGCGCGTAAGCGAAAAGACGAGAGATGGGCGCAGTTCGCCTCGAGGATGGCCAGCTATTTCAACTACTATCTCGAGGCGCGCAATGTAGAGAGCAAAGATGACCTGATTCATCTAATGGTCGCAGACCAGGTGAAGTCGAGCCTCAGCGAGGAGTGTCTCCGACACGTCACGCTGCGTGAAGAGACAAAGTGGCTGCAGGCGCACGAGCTAGCTAAGGTAGTACAGATGTACGAGGAGGCAGAGAGAGACGGAAGAACGGCGAGAGGGGCGGATATCAGAGGCGAGGGATCGAAGCCGAAAACTGACAGTTCGAAGCAGACCTCTTTTCGCCCTTCACCCCGTTGCTTCAGTTGTAACCAAAACGGTCACATGGCGAAGAACTTCCCTACGCGTGAGGGCCAGAATCAGACCGCGCGAAAGTCACAGGTGCAGGCAGTGGCAAAAAAGGACGAATCCGCACCCTCGGATGCCCCAGATCAGCTAACGGCTGTGATAGATACGGGCAAAAAGCAGGGACTTGGAGGATCGGGTTTGATCCTGGTCGAACTCTCCTCCGGTGACCGGGAGCTGACCGCCGTGCTAGACACCGGAAGTGAAATAACAGTCGTCAGAGAGAACGCCGTTCCGCCAAAACTGGCCGAGCCTAGCGGCACGATTCGCCTTGTTTCAGCCTTTGGACAACAGGTAAAAGCGAAACTCGTGCACTTGCCGCTGCAAGCCGGACCCCGAAGCGGGGTTAGTCAGAAAGACCCGGTCAGCGTGCTATGCGTGGTGACCGAAAAACTGGCTACTACGGCGGACTGCTTACTCTCCTTTGACGACTGGCGGTTGTTAAACCAGCGCGAGGACCAGGATTTCGATCAAATTCGAGACAAAGCGGTGCCCCTGAGCACGACAGCTGCGGTGTCGAGCGCATCGGCTCAAGACGCTGCGGAAAGAGATGGGGAACCCAGTTCACCGAAGGGGCTAGACTCATAGGCCGTTGGTACCGACGCGGGGGAATGTGGGTCAGGCGACCCGCCCGAACTCGCGGAAAAGAACGCTGACGGCGGGGACGAGCTTCCCGACGGGGGAGAGAGAGGACGGTTCCTCGAGTTGCAAAGGGGCGACGAGACCCTCCGTTCCGCTTGGGCGAACGCGAAGGGTGGCGGGGGCAGCATGTTCGTCCGGGATCAACTGTTGTTTCACATGGACACAGTGGACGGAACCAGTATGACTCAGTTGGTTTTGCCCAGGGAGAGGCGCGCCGAAGTTTTGGAGCTCGCCCATGAATCTCTCTGGGGGCCATCTCGGGTGCAAAAAGACTAAGGCGAGGATTAAGGGCAGCTTTTATTGGCCTGGAATTGAGGCTGATGTCCGAGAGCATTGTCGTTCTTGCCATGGCTATCAGATTAGGTCGGACAGAACCTTGGGAGACAGAGTTCCCATTACACAGCTCACGCGGCCGGAGAGACCGTTCCAGGTAGTCAACATCGACTTTATTGGCGCACTGGACGTTTTGTCGGCCCGGGGACACAAATATGCGCTGTGTCTGATCAACCTCTGCACGCGCTGGCCAGAGGTGGTACCTTTGCGTAATCTCATGGCAAAGGCGACTTGCGACGCACTGTTGGAAATTTTCAGCCGAACCGGGGTGCCTGAGCTCGTGTGTTCAGATCAGGGAACTAACTTCACGGCGAAGCTCACGCAAGAGCTGCTCTCAAGGCTGGGCTGCACACCGCGCTTCTCGATCCCGGAGCATCCGGAGAGCAACGGCTCGGTCGAGAGGTGGAACCGAGTGTTTAAGAACATGTTATTCCACGCCATGGAAAGGGACCCGCGAAACTGGGACCGATTGGTGCCATTTTTACTGAGGGCGTATCAAGAAGTCCCACACGAAACAACAGGCGCGTCGCCTTTCCGATTGTTATACGGAAGGAGCCCCACGGGGCCATTAAATATACTTCAGCACACTTGGACGGGGAAGTCCCCGTACCCAGCACTCTCCGAGAGGCGCCGGCGAAGTACCTAAGGCAGCTAAGGGAACATCTAAGCTTGGCGGCAGAGGTTGCGGGTCTCATGAGCGGAGTCCAGCAGCGCGCTTACGTGGAGCGCTATTACCGCTCTGCCAAGAACAAAGGGTTCAGGATTGGAGATCAAGTGTTGCTATTCGAAAGTGATCCCACCAGCAAGATGGCTCCGAAGTGGCTCGGGCCTTTCACAGTTCTGACTATTGAAAGACCGTGTTCCTACCGGTTGGAACTGGGGGAGGGCAGGACCAAAGCCGCCCACGCGAACCAGCTAAGAGCGTACAGGGCCCGGGTGGGGCACGTGGGCGTCATATTTCACGAAGACGTGGAGTTTGGAGAGGTCAGCTACTCACCCTGGGAAATCAGAATGACCGAACAGACGGGCCAGCTTAACCCCGAAAAGTTTGATCACTTAACGCCTGATCGCCGCGACGAAGTGCAGGCCGTGCTCCGAGACCATGACTCCGCGTTCCGAAACGCTTTGGGAGCCGCGGAGGTGGGCGAGCACGAGATTAACCTAGAACAGGGGTACGCGCTTAAAAGGTCGTATTCGTATCGAATTCCGGAACTGCGTAAAACATAGGTCAGCAGACAGGTGGTGGAGCTGCTAGAATCAGGGCTCATCTACCCAGTCGAAAGCGAGCACGCCCACCCGGTAGTGTGTGTCTCCAAAAAGGATGGCAGCATCCGCCTTTGTGTCGATTACCGTCGATTGGATACTGCGACAATACCGGACGCGCTTCCAATGAGAAACCCCAGGAGCTCATCCTCCAAGTAGGACGGGCGAAATTCATTACTATCCTCGACCTCCAGCGCGGATATTGGCAGGTGTCGGTAGCCGCCGAGTCACAGCACCTCACAGCCTTTGTAACGCATGAGGGCCAGTTCGCGTGGAGGGTAATGCCGTTCGGACTAAATAATGCGGCCGCTACCTGTCCAGCGGTTAGTCAATCAGCTGCTGACCGGTCACCAGTCATAACGCCTGCGCGTACTTAGACGATATTGCCGTCTTTTCTGAGACGTGGGAGGACCACCTTCGCCACCTCGACGCCGTCTTGGGAGTTCTTGAGCGAGCAGGGCTGAGAGTGAGCAAGGAAAAGTGTCAGGTGGCTAGAGGGTCAATCGCTTTCCTCGCGCATATCGTGGGGTCAGGAGCGCACGGCCCCGACCCAAGCAAGTTAGCTGCGATCGAGGGCTTGGATCGTCCGCGTACTAAGAAGGAGCTGCGGAGCGTCCTAGGACCGTTGGCTATTACAGAGAGTACGTAAAAGACTACGCTACTATCGCCAAGCCCCTCAAGGCACTTACCAAGAAAGGAGTGCCGAACGCGATACATTGGCCTGAGGAGGCGGAGAATGCGTTCCAGCTTCCCAAGAAGGAACTCTGCGAGGCGACGAGCCTTTCGACCCCGAACCTGCAGGAGCCTTACTGGCTTTTTACAGACGCGTCAGCAGTGGCAGCAGGGGCATGCCTGGCCCAGATCGGGAGTGACGGAGCTGAGAAGCCGATCGCGTTCGCCATCCATAAATTCACTCAGACTCAGACACGCTGGTCTACCATTGAGCGTGAGGCATTCGCTATCATTTGGGCGCTCAGCAAATTTGATAACTGGCTTTTTGACGCAAAAGTGCACGTCGTGTCGGATCACAACCCTTTGTCCTACCTGACGTCCTGCAGTCCGCACGGGGCAAAGCTGTCAAGGTGGGCTCTAGCACTACAGCGCTGCGATGTGACCGTGACCCACAGAAAGGGGTCCGCTAACGGTAACGCAGACGCTCTGTCTCGCTTGCCGAACATATATTGGGGTACCACTGACTCAGAGTTGAGCCCACCCGAGAGCATGGGTGGTTCCACTTGCCGCGCGGCTTGACTTATATATCCTAGGAGTGTGGCCTCGCCGCTGTGTCCGTGCGTGAAAAAGAGACTTCGTCAAACAATGTGACTGCTGTGACTTAAGATTTCCCCGTTCACGCGCCTAGAGACGATTGTTTTGCGAGGCATTTTTTTATTGTTTGTCTTTTTTGAAGCGCGGATATTGCAGCATGCGTGTTCTGCTCAGCGGTTTTTATTTATTGTTTTATTTCGCTTTGCTGCGTATACGTTGACGCGTACATTGTTACAAGTGCGCGTATTTTCTTTTATAGTGACGTACTGTCAGTCAATATGCGGACATTGCAAAGCGCGTGTCTCATGAATTTTCTTTTACATTTTGGTTTCCGTAACGTTGAAATATTCGGTTATGTGTACACGTATTCATCTTCAGCGTTATGCACTTACGTTTACAAGGATAACCTTTTTTTTACAACGCTAGTTGCGTCCTTTGCACCGTATGTAGAAATGCAAATGATGTCTTCGATCCTTTTAATATGTTTGACTCTCATATGTTATTTCAGTCCAACAAGAGTCTTAAGGGGGAGGTGTAAGGATCGACGAGAGCTCCGCGGGTGGCCCGTTAGCACCAGGGAGACTTGGCTGGTAGTAAAGCGTTGGCATAAACATTTCCCGTGGTCGGCGACCTCGAGAGACTGGCGTAGTTTACGACGCGAGGTTCGGAACGCGCGTTTTCTGCCCAGTGAATCGGAGCGCTTGTTCCGGGCCGGGAGAACGCGGTGACTCTGGCCGGCGCTGTTTACACGGCGCGTTTGCATCGTTTTGGTCTTTCTCGCCCGAGTGTGGGGGGTCGCGGCGGAACGACGGCGTCGGGCCGCGTCTGGCAGAGTGAATTACGGGATGGCTCACTTAGTCGGCGGTGCCCACACCGGGGTCCGTTTTTCGCTTCGCCTTGCGAGATATGGTTTAGCTTGCATCCGAACCCGCCCGACCTTTGACCGTGAGATGTACGCAGACTGTGGGTTCCCACCCGGGAATGTAAGCAATTGCCACATGGCAAGAGAGTGAGCCGATTGGTTGACAGTGGGAAACGCCTGTCTCACGACGCGTCGAGGATTCGCCGGTCCACTAAAAGGGGACGGACCAACGAGTGACTTTGATGTGAAACTCAGCAAGTGAGTTTAGTTTGCGCTGGGCTGAGCTGTCGCTCCGTAATTGAGTCAGGTCGTGGGATTTCGAGGAACTTTGTCCCCGTAATCGGGACGTAATCCCACGAGCCAGCCAACTCCCGAGCTTGGATAAGCTAACACCCGACCACCTCCTTCCCAACCCCGTGCAGGGGAAGTTACCCTTTTGCAGTATTGTTTCTTTTTGTATTTCCATTCGCTACCAGAGTATTAAATTGTTTATTCAAAAGTAACTAAAAGTTCAACTGAATTAGTCGTCGACGGCCAAGGGAAGCAACTTCGTCTCCGACAAGACCCGCCCAGCTTCCCACAACGAAGTCCATCACCCCATCCGGACCTGGCATCCCCTACGGCGCAAGGTGAACGAGCCGAAAGAACCCGTACTGGCGTCCGTCGTCGATGTTCCCAAATCCTTTAAAAAATCACCCGCCGCCCGCGGGAATCGAACCCCGTCTCCTGAGTGGGAAGTCGAGGCGTCACCGCAAAACTACGCCAAAGCTTTTTTTTTATTTATCTGTAAATTTTTTATTACATAGCAGTTAGAGGCAGCAGAGTGCACTATTTAAGACGTTGATTCCATCGTACTCACACAGACATGGCCGAAGAATACCTTATTCATAATCCAACACATCACATATACAATTGGGCTCTTACACCTGTAACATGGTAACGAAGCAGAATATACAAGTACAGTTGACAAAAAATTCAAGTTGTCGTTGATGAAATACATCACTCGCAAATGAAAAGAACGATTGTTTTTCAGAAATCGGGTAGGCCCAAAACATTGATGAAACATGATGAACCAATCTGGTTGGCTGAATCCCGAAGCATAGACGCTCCTAACTTTTGTCAGTTGTTAAAAAAAGAAAACATTTCGACGTACCAGGCTTTTTGGTTGTCGAGTAACTATTCTACGTCGGCATCGGCGATGAAGTTCAATTAGCCCGAACATATCATACGTTAAAATTTTGTGTTCTTAAACTGGGAAAAGCGCAGGGTCCAATCTGTAAAAATTTTGTATACCGTACTGCATGTTGCAGTTCATCCCAGAATAAAAAATCAGCAGAACCCATCCTTTGGGAATGATTATCTACGTTAATGCGAATAGCATCAAACGGTGCGGAGTTATGCGCGTTCGTCAGGTGGCCGGCACACTCTAGATACGCCAGCCCACTCTTGAGGCGATTCTAAATTTGTTGACACTTTCACAGCCCTGCGCACGATCTCCGCAGCCCAGCACGTGCATTTGTGTCACTTAGGAAGGCGAGCAAAGCACGCGCCATACGCACAAACACTCAAATGGTACCGACCAGACTTTCTGGCGTCTCAGGTAGTCTCAACCAACGGTACTCTAAACGGTTGTTTATATCTTTACCATAGGACGCGCTTTACAGCGCTGTCACAGCTACCGGTGCGCGGCGTTCCATGCACGAGGGCTCATTCCGCTCTCGTGAGGCTGAGCACGGCCGCTACATCACCCTCTCCCGAGCGCGGGAGAGGGTGAGCTAGCGGCCGTGCTCAGCCTCACGAGAGCGGAATGAGCCCTCGTGCATGGAACGCGCGCGACCGGTAGCTGTGACAGCGCTGTAAAGCGCGTCCTATGGTAAAGATATAAACAACCGTTTAGAGTGCGTTGAATGACTGCCTTCATAGCTCTGTTCATACGACAGCTGGTTTCGCGGTTTTTCTTTTTGCGAGACCAGGCTGACCCGTTTCTGAGAACTGTCATCCAAGTACGGTTAGTCGGAGAGCTACACGAGTTTATTGTTTCGACGTGTGACACATGTGAAGTCAAAGTAACGGGCTTTCTTAGAGAGGTTGTTTGTGCATACCAATTTCTTAGTGTGCGATTTTCAAGAGAGTACTTAAACTCTATCACACGAAAGCGTCTGAAGCGAGATCTTGTTGAATGCCTGTTTCCCGTCCCAATGTATCGCTCTTTGTTCTCCGACGGTACTGACCGTGATGTGCTTTCCCGCGTGAAAAGAATGCTAGTTCCCGGATCTGTGAAAACCTTTTAATTTAAACTACATACCAACACGCTGCCAGTAAAGACATGGTTGGCAAAAAAGGGCATGTTTGTACCATGGGGCGAGGACTGTTTTTTGTGCAAGAAACCGGAAACCGTGGAGCACGTGTTCCTGGACTGCTGGGATGCTATCCTGTTCTGGGACGTGCTCCAACGCACTCTCAAAAAGACCTACCGCTCACGGCTCGTGGAATACGTTTCTTGTCTGTGGAAGGGACGCCCTTCCCATATGACCTCGTATTTTTACTGGGCCTGCATGCTATTTGGAGATGTAGGATGGCAGTTCGTCATGCGGATCTGGATGCCCGTCCCGTACGGTATTATTTCATTGAAAATGTAAACTTGATAGCAGCTGTGTACGAGAAAGTATGTTCGGAACTGGAGTGGTTGCCTGCCTTTTTGAAGCTGTCGTTGATCAGAGAATTTTAACGATTCTCACCGCCCCTCCAAACCTTACAGGCGACGTTTTATCGTCGCCTTCACTAACGTTGTCAATATATTATTGTACATGTTCAAGTGAAATGTATCGTGAATTGTAAATCTTTGTTCACTGTCAAAATCTTGCAATAAAGAAAGAAAAAAAACTGCCTTCATAGCTCTGTGGTTAGCGCGTCTGCCTGCTGATCAAAGGGTCAACGGTTCGAATCCCAGCCGGCGCCGGTCTTTTTTATTTATTTATCGACCCACGGCGTAAGAGGTTAGATAGCCAGATAGATACATAGACGAAAAATGCGTGAAGTAGCCAAAGAATGCTATTCGCATTAACTATTCGCATTAAAATACGTAATTGAAATATATAAAATCATGTTCCATTGTTACTGGCGTATTACATTGTCGACAATTTACAGTACAAGGTAGAAACATTCTTATTTCTCGGAGGTAACTCTTGACGGGTAATGTGGAGGTATGTATTAATGCGAGTAGCATTCTTTGGATACTTCACGCACTTTTCGTCTATGTATCTATCTATCTATATATCTGGCTATCTAACCTCTTACGCCGCGGGTCGATAAATAAATAAAAAAGACCGGCGCCGGCTGGGATTCGAACCGTTGACCCTTTGATCAGCAGGCAGACGCGCTAACCGCAGAGCTATGAAGGCAGTCATTCAACGCACTCTAAACGGTTGTTTATATCTTTACCATAGGACGCGCTTTACAGCGCTGTCACAGCTACCGGTGCGCGCGCGTTCCATGCACGAGGGCTCATTCCGCTCTCGTGAGGCTGAGCACGGCCGCTAGCTCACCCTCTCCCTCGTGCATGGAACGCGCGCGCACCGGTAGCTGTGACAGCGCTGTAAAGCGCGTCCTATGGTAAAGATATAAACAACCGTTTAGAGTACCGTTGGTTGAGACTACCTGAGACGCCACAAAGTCTGGTCGGTACCATTTTGAGTGTTTGTGCGTATGGCGCGTGCTTTGCTCGCCTTCCTAAGTGACACAAACGCACGTGCTGGGCTGCGGAGATCGTGCGCAGGGCTGTGAAAGTGTCAACAAATTTAGAATCGCCTCAAGAGTGGGCTGGCGTATCTAGAGTGTGCCGGCCACCTGACGAACGCGCATAACTCCGCACCTTTTGATGCTATTCGCATTAACGTAGATAATCATTCCCAAAGGATGGGTTCTGCTGATTTTTTAAATAAAAATGACTGCTGATGGAGGTATTCCAATTTCTTAAAGTCTTTTGAAAACATCACTGATATGGTCAAGACATAAACGAGTGCAAAAAGTCGGTATAAAGAATGCGCACTCTGTGTCACATGCTGACAAAGTTTTTCGAGCTAAACTAAACAATTGTTGTGATACAAAGCGCGTTTTAACAAACTAAAACGCATTAACCGCATCCTTGAAAAGCCCCGAGGTCTACCGTGAAAAGTTGGACATGCTCATTCAACTAAATAGTTTAGGCTCTCGACAAGTCGCAATCGCAATACACTTCTTAGATAACATGGTTTACTTTCTAAAATAAAAAGATACGTAACAGTAACTGGCGAACGTACGCGTGACTTCATCCAAACCCGCCAAGTCCAAGCGGGAGGAAAAGGCTATCTTTTTTCAGGGGTTCCCATGTCGAGCACCATATAAAAGGCGCAGAAGTCATTTGAAAATTGTGTAAGTGTGGTCGAGTGCTGTGAATCACCTGGAGCACGTATATAAGCTTTGAAACTGAAATATGTTAGAGACTTGTCCTTGTGAAAAGCAATATCTATACCTTTTTACTCATGTTCTTTTTTTTTGTTCAATGTGGTTGCCATTGATGACCAATAAGATCCACTTCTACGGATTTGTAATGGTGGCTCACCCAGATACGTTAGTGAGGCGCGATTCTATCCTACGCCTACAAAAGAAGATGGCTAGTTGCCCACAAGCCGCACTAAGAGCCATCGCATTTTGAAGTGTTTACATGGGCTCCTGTCACCGCGCAGTATAGTTCCACTAATTTCATTGCTTCTGCTACCTCTACCTGTTTACCTCTACGCTGTCCAGGCGACACTTGTGGATACGTTTACTTTTAATGAAGTTAGAGTACAGCTATTATGAATACTGTGCAGAAAGTCGCTTAAAGAGTGCGGATCCAACCCTAACCAAAAATTTTATGATAGTTTCGTCTGACAGCAGGTTATTTACTATCAGTTTCATTGCACTGTGTGCATAACAAAGCATAGCTCGTTCTAAAAGCGACTTTCCTGCTTTTATATGTTGTAGGAGCGCGAATGAAAGCAAATAGCTGACCCGGTTTAAACTTTTTCAATATATATTTGCACAAGTGCCACCTGGGCCCGTTTACTCGAAGCGCTAACCGCGGCTAAAGTTAACCGCAGTACCTAGGAAAGGGATTTTGAAATCACGTGACTGGCTCGGTAGGAATGCGGGGAAACATGGCGGTGCGCCGGTGACTGAGCGCCGCTCGCTTTAAAACTATCGCTGTTGCTGCAGTAGCGGTCGCGTTAGGCAGCAACGAATGGTGCAGGAGGCTTTCGCTTTGCCTTACCTCACATAAATCGCAAATCATGTGCAATAACCTCGCCGCATTTGCTGGATAGTCTTTCGATTTTGGCCATTCCTAAGCCTAAATGAACGCGATAGTTTTCGGCATGGCAACGTCTTTGGAAAGCAGATTGCCTTGACTCAATCGGCTGGGTATTGATAGCACACAAAAGCAAACAGCGTCCCAATTGACCTTCTTTGTAAATTTCCCAAGCACCGAGGTGTATGCTACGAGTGTATAGTTACCCGCGTTGCACGTGCTGGCGTCTGCAGTAGTAATTGTTCTAAAGCAAAAAGTCTAAAACTAATTTTGCCTTGCAGGCGCGTTCGTCAAAGCCTTTATATTATTATTTACATCGAATCTTTTAAAAGAGGAACGCCAGCGCGCGCGAACCGCAGAATTACACTTCCAGCGTTCTCCTCAATGCTTGGGTAATTTAGAAAAAGGCCTTTTGGGACGCTGTCTGCTTTTGTTGCTATCAATAGCCGGCCGATGGAGTCAAGGCAATCCACTTTCCAAAGACGTTGCTATGCCGACAATTATCGCGTTCATTTAGGCTTAGGATTCGCCAGAATCTAAAGAATATCTGAAAAATGCGGCGAGGTCATTGCTCATGCTTTGCGATTTCAGTGATGTAAGGCAACGCGAAAGCCTCCTGCACCATTCGTTGCTGACTAACGCACCCGATATTGCTGCTACAGCGACATATTAGTTCCAAAGCGAG
The DNA here is from genome assembly GCA_037355805.1 of Ixodes ricinus. NCBI lineage: Eukaryota > Metazoa > Arthropoda > Arachnida > Ixodida > Ixodidae > Ixodes > Ixodes ricinus. Next base: position 94,173 of record JAZHYW010014300.1, on the reverse strand, counting down.
CGGGGCTCACTCACCAGGGCACCGCCATGTTTCCCCGCATCCCTACCAAGCCAGTTTCAACATCCCTCTCCTAGGTACTGCGGCTAACTTTAGCCGCGGTTAGCGCTTCGAGCAAACGGGCCCAGGTTAGCAAAGTCTGACACGCATTCCAAAACAAAACGCGCCACGTAAATATTTTTTTTAATAGCTCTGCCACGTCTATCGCAAGTTTAATGTTTTGCTATTAGGCTTTCAATTACCAGCTGTTTTATTTCCTTCAACACTTTATAGTAAATATATTATTCAATGTTACAGAGGGAGATCGGTCCAGATGTTGCACATTCTTGCGGTTTTTTTCGTGTCTTGTTTTCGGCAATAAAACAATATATCCACGATAAAAGATGCCGCGATAGTTTTTGGGACGTGTGCCTCCTGAAAAATATCGCCAGTACTGAACATATTTAAATAGAAACTGCTTCTAAATTCCTCCATTTAATCCGTCAGGTCAAGGTGCTTTACCATTTGGAAGTAAGTAAACAGCAGCTGGGATTTCATTTAAAGTTATAGGGCCTTCTATCAACATTTTGTATTGCTCGCTAAGCTTTGGTCGGCATCAACGCTAACGGTTGCTCAACGTCAGACACATTACATATAAATATTGAGCTTCCAAAACTGTCTCTATAGAAGTAATGAAATGAATTTATAAATTATTTTAGCTCAGTCAGTGTAGAACAGCCGTTTTTTATTTATATTTTTTTAAATATTAATGCTTGATGTTCATTAGTCAGGGCTCTTCATGTAGGCTGTTCACCAGGCAGAAAGCACTTGTTCTGGAACAAAGTCAGGCTCCTTCGTACTTCTTTCTTCCGCGTTTCTGAAGCTGAGCTCTTATCGAGTTAACATCATCATTGCATAAGCTTGTACGAGGGGCGTTTATAAAGTTCGTGTTATCGGCTCAAGAAAATTAAAGGAAACAGAACAAAACAGGCATCAAACTGAGAGCGCGTCCCTCTAGTTTCCGCACAGTATAAACATCGCATGCTATAGTAGCTCGGAACGCCGCTAGGGAGACGAAACAAAAATGGCACCGCCCGTCGGTGCCAAGCACATGCAGTGATCTTTTTCTTTTTTCATTTGAAGGGAAGCAATGCCAAGCATATTCATTCCAACCTGGAAGCGTTGTTCGGGGACAACGTCCCAGTTTACGACACTTTTGGTTAAATGGCACAGACGCTTGTAGTGTGGCCAAATAAGAGGAAAGGATTTCAAGGATGGCGACCAAGTGATTGCTGAAGTGGAGCGATTTCTGAACACTCAAGACGAAGAGTTCCATGATAACGGACTCCGGCATGTGGTGCATCGCTGGAAAAAGTGGGTAACTTTTGGTGGCGAACATGTAGAGAAAGTCTCAACTCCTACTCGAGTTTAATTGCTGAATCTCTATTCCTTCGTGACAATAATACGAACTTTATGAACGCCCCTCGTAGTTGGGCATTCTAACAAATATAACTTTACTGAATTTCGAACCACTTCAAATTGTTCTTACTTGTTTTCATGGGAAAATATGTGAAACTCTTAGTGGCCTGGTCCTTGCTTCATATTGAACCCGAACCGGAACGAAACCTTAATCTGATCTGGCGGTTACCGGTTCAACGAAAGGGGTTCAGGGCCAATTGTGTCAATAATTGGTCTATGGGAAAAGTTGCGGGCGTATATTTTTCTTGTGTTGCCAAGACTAATCCTAGATACTGTGAGATATTTTTGCATTTCGTTTTTATTGCATACGTAATAAAGAATACATCATCGTCTGGAGAGCTTCAACTTTCCTTTGTTTCTTGGATTGATCCTGACGGCGCGGTAGCGGCGGCGGCGATTTCAATGCACCGCTTGGCCACTTGGCTACGAAATGTCGAAGTGTCGGAGCGGATCGCGCCACTGTAGGAACGGAGGCCTACGCATCCGCGCATGTTTGACCTCAAGATGGGCCGCAGTTGCAGTCGATGATCCATTTAGCCAATCGAGCACCAAGAGCGCACCACGTGACCTTCCGCTTGAGTGCAGCGACACCCTGAAGGAAGGGGGGACGAGTATCACGCTGAATCGGCTGTATAGTCCGTAGGGTCGCCGGTGGTCCATTTTAGTGAAAAACAATCTTTTCTTCAACGTGCTCGGAGTGCTACTTTGCAAACAAAACAAAAAAACACATAAAAACATGGGCTGTTGGAGCCAACGTTACTCGGTGACGATTCGCCGACGTAGGGAGCCTCGGCGAGTATGTAGGCTCCCTACGGCGACGCTCAGCGCCCTGGAAGGAGGCCAGGACAACACCTCCTAGAGAAGAAGGCCGTAGCGCTCTTCTTGTGACATCGCAAAGGAAGGCCATCGGGGGCGCGCGTCGAAGCGAAGGCAACGCGCGTTTTTAGTCACATACGCGTGTCATATTAGCTAAAATGAAAGCTGCACATAGTAATGGGTCTAGAAAACATTTCATTAAACGAGCAAATTATTACGCCGCTAAATATTCGGTACGAAATGGCACGAGGTATGCGTATAAGACGTCTACAAAAAATGTGATTGTTTTAAGTCGAAAACATTAAGTCACGCAATTATTGTTAGAGGAATGCATATTTTATACAGAAATACTTATGCAAAATGGCGAGACATGCAGTGATTGGAAACAGCAAAACAGATCAGTTAAAAATCAAGTAGACGTAGTCAACGCGGACAAGGCAAGACAAGTATCATTTACGATCATGTAAGCGACGTTATCGCGTGCTGTCACTGAATTCTTGCATCATACCCCGGCCCCATTGCAAAATTAATGTATTTTCGATCGAATGACATTATAGGGTCGACAAATCCGGTCACGGCGCTCGTATAATCACTCAAGACCGCGAGCTGACTAAATCCTATATCACTGACTGAAAATATATTAACTTTTGCGTGTGGCAGGAGTACTAAACTTACTACTTAGTTAACTAATTTATTACTCCCTGTGGGCTTGAGCTGCCTTAGAACAAAATATAACTATTTTGTATATAATATTACTATTACCTTAATACAGTTAAGATTCTAGTATAAACGCGGTAACGGCAATAAAATAACATTAGTATAAATAAACCCAGAGCCAAATGGAAAAACAGCGCAAACAACACGGACGAAGAAGAAGAAACACGCAGACGGGACAAGCGCTGACTCGCAACTGAAGCTTTATTACTTGAAAAAGGAAAAAAGAAAATAAGATAAAAACACACACACCAGGAAGACCCCAAATCAGCATTCTCCCTCGGACATGCACGTGTTAGGCCCTTCCCCTATTAGCACCATCACATCACCGCGTGGCCACCTTTCACACTCTCGCGCATAAATTCAAATTCTTTATGTGAAAGCGTTATTGAGGGCTCACTCACACACCGATCCCCCAGAGTGACAATGTGAAAGGCCTCGAGCACTTCTCTCGCTAATCTATCTTTGTTTCGTCCTAATACTGCAGTGTCAGGGAAGGACGGTTTACACTTGCATACGTTGCAGTGCAGCGAGAGGTGCCCTCCAACCGTGGCACTAAGGGAGTAGTTATGCTCTCTAAGCCGATTGTTTAAACATCGTCCTGTCTGCCCGACGTAACACTTATTACACGAGAGGGGGATCTTATAAACAACACCGTCACAGCATCTCACGAACGGTTTCGCATGTTTCTTTCTGCACTCTCGTTTTGGGTGCCCTTCCGCTCTTGCTTCAATCCTAGAGCAGACCTGTTTATGTTTGAGGGGGGCTGAAAACACCACCGGTATGTTATATCGGCTTCCGACCTTCTTTAGACGATGGGAGATCTTGTGGATATACGGGATCACTACAGGCCTTTTCTTTTCTAAGCTGGGCTTATCCGCCTGGGATCCTTTAGTCCGCTTCAATAATGCACTTGCCACGTCAGACAGTAACGCCGGTGGAAACCCCGCTGCTCGTAACCTTGGCACCTGTGTCCCAAAGCTCTAAGAAAGCGTATGAGGGCACGACTTTTTCAAGCCTGCACCCAAGCAAGAGAGTGCTATGCCCCTCTTAATCAGTTTTGAATGAGCCGACCTGTAATCCAGAAGGCCCTTCTTGGATCGCGGAGAGTAGCACCAACACATGTGACCCTCGCTGGAGAGGAGGGAGAGGTCAAGGTACTGGAGAACCGCTCCTTTAGGTACCTCCACAGTAAACCTGAGCCCTCCGCCACACTCCGCAAAAACTGCCATCACCTCATCCACAGACGTCCCAGTCACGCCCCCTCCGTCACAGTCCTCGTGAAACACTACAAAGTCATCGACGTATCTGACTACTTTTTTAACCTTGGTGTTGCATAGAGACCTCTCTATATCACGGTCTACTTCCGCCAAGAAAATGTCACTTAATATGGGAGCCACACTCGAACCTATGCAAACTCCCGCTTTTTGCAGAAAGCACCGATCACGCCACCCTACCACCGTCGATAGTAGGTAGAATTGCAGCAGTTCCAGAAAGCTATCCAGCGTTATACCACTTGAGTTCCTGAAGGAAAGTTCCCCGTCAGACTCGATGCACGCTTTCACTAAAGACATTAGTCGGTCATGGGGGAGGAGTAGAAAAGGTCCTCCACATCCACGCTGAACACACCGCACCCCCTGGTATCACACACTTTCAGGAAATCCGCAAGCTGCTCGGAGTTCGACAACCGAAATGGGTCTCGAATGCTTAGGGACGACAACTTCACCTGAAGGTAAGTTGACACCTGTCGTTGCCATGTCTCTTTTTCAGTGACTATAGCTCTAAACGGGCAATCTTTGTGGGTCTTGGCGGTAAAGAATACCTCTAGGTGTAGCTTCTCCGCCTTGCCTATTCTTTTCGCCAACTGGGTGAGAGCCAGGCGCTCACACATTTCCTTCGCCCTGTCCCTGGCTTTGTTCAAGTGAACTTCCACGCCCCTAAAATTCTTCTCCAGCGCTTTTATCGCTTTCTCGTTGAACACGCCCTCTGGCAAAACCACAAAGGACCCTTCTTTGTCCGACTGCACAACTCTCTGCTTGTGTTCCACCATGAAATCAACCAGGGGCCTAATTGGATCCCCCTCTTCCTCTTCCTCTCGTGCACAGGAGTGCATCCACGCATTCCGCAACACACCGTGGGCGCTCTGCTTCCAAGGCTTTTTCCGCAACTGTCTTCCCTAAGGACACCAACTCGGCTGGGCTCAAACGAGGTTCATAGCAGAATTTGGGACCCAGCCCCAAAGGCTTACCCAATTCTGGGGGAACCTGGACATCACCCAAGTTGATGAAGGTGCCAGTCGAAGGTGCTGCCTTTCCCTTCTTCTTTGGCAGCCTCAGCCGGACTCCCTGCCACAGGAACTCAGTCACGTATCCCGCAGTCTTGCTCAAGTCCGCGAAGAATCTTCGTTGACGTTCAGCAGACGTTTAGCAGACGTGTGGCTCCCATTCTAAGTGACATTTTCTTGGCGGAAGTAGACCGTGATATAGAGAGGTCTCTATGCAACACCAAGGTTAAAAAAGTAGTCAGATACGTCGATGACTTTGTAGGGTTTCATGAGGACCGTGACGGAAGGGGCGTGACTGGGACGTCTGGGGATGAGGTGATGGCAGTTTTTGCGGAGTGTGGCGGAGGGCTCAGGTTTACTGTGGAGGTACCTAAAGGAGGGGTTCTCCAATACCTTGACCTCTCCGTCCGCTCCAGCGAGGGTCACATGTGTTGGTGCTACTCTCCGCGATCCAAGAAGGGCCTTCTGGATTACAGGTCGGCTCATTCAAAACTGATTAAGAGGGGCATAGCACTCTCTTGCTTGGGTGCAGCCTTGAAAAAGTCGTGCCCTCATACCGCTTTCTGAGAGCTTTGGGACACAGGTGCAAAGGTTACGAGCAGCGGGATTTCCACCGGCGTTACTGTCTGACGTTGCAAGTGCATTATTGAAGCGGACTAAAGGATCCCAGGCGGATAAGCCCAGCGTAGAAAAGAACAGGCCTGTAGTGATCCCGTATATACACAAGATCTCCCATAGTCTAAAGAAGGTCGGAAGCCGATATAACATACCGGTGGTGTTTTCAGCCCCCTCAAACTTAAACAGGTCTGCTCTAGAATTGAAGCAAGAGCGGAAGGGCACCCAAAACGAGAGTGCAGAAAGAAACATGCGAAACCGTTCGAGAGACGCTGTGAGGGGGTTGTTTATAAGATCCCCTCTCGTGTAATAAGTGTTACGTCGGGCAGACAGGACGATGTTTAAACGATCGGATTAGAGAGCATAACTACTCCCTTAGTGCCACGGTTGGAGGGCACCTCTCGTTGCACTGCAACGTATGCAAGTGTAAACCGTCCTTCCCTGACACTGCAGTATTAGGTTGAAACAAAGATAGATTGGCGAGAGAAGTGCTCGAGGCCTTTCACATTGTCACTCAGGGGATCGGTGCGTGAGTGAGCCCTCAATAACGCTTTCACAAAAAGAATTTGAATTTATGCGCGAGAGGTTGAAAGTTGGCCACGCGGTGATATGATGGTGCTGATAGGCGAAGGGCCTAACACGTGCATGTCTGAGTGAGAGTGCTGATTTGGGGTCTTCCGTGGTGTGTGTGTTTTTATCTTATTTTCTTTTTCTTTTTTCAAGTAATAAAGTTTCAGTTGCGAGTCAGTGCTTGTCCCGTCTGTGTGTTTCTTCTCCTTCGTTCGTGTTTGTTTGCGCTGTTTTTCCATTATGATCAACGAATACCAACTAGCCCAACTCTCGACAATAATTAAACTCAGAGCCACAAACAACGCACTTTTAAAAATCACACAAACTTGTTTTTCCCATTTCAGTGAAAACTAGATTACCGCGCATATTCACAAATGTCGACGCAACTGCACACGAATAATGACAAAGAACAAAATCCAAATCTATTGGGCGATTAAAACAACAAAAAAACGATTGCAGCATTTTACTTGCTTCCCACATGACCAAGAAACCCCGTGAATAATTTGTTTCTCACCTCTCGATCGTATCCATACGTCCCAAAATATCCGTAACGGAAACATTTGAACACGAACTCCAAGAAGCCTAACTCTGTCGAGAAAGAGGTCTATCGATTAATCGACCAGAGTCATCGTTGGCTAGTTGTCACACATGTCACTCAAACCGTAGCAGGACTTGTTTCACGAATCCACGTAAATGCCGTAGTATCGACGCGAAAAAAACTACCCGAAACTACGGTGACGACAGAAATATGACGGGAAACCAGTCTCAAAACAGTACCACACACGAGAGCAGCGGCGACGAAAAACATAACGTTGTCGACCCATATCTTGCTCGTGTGCGCTCCCTGCGACAATGAGTGTTTTTTTTTTTTTCGGTTTCCTTTCCTTCTGAATAGTCTCAGCGTTCCTTTTCAGACAGTCAGCAGCTCACACACAACGTAAATTTATCAGAATTGGAGCCCGTATGAGGGGAGATGTGGCTGATGTGGCATCGGAGCCGGTTCTTTCTGAAAAGTTTGGGGAGCTGCGGTACTGCACGTAGTCCCGCGGTTACGGGGATACTCATAAATATATATTTGGTACTCTCAACCTTGGTAACGCGTAGTATATTACGTTTATAATATATATATATTAAATACTACAAGACTGCGCCTTTAAAACGTATATTAATGTCGGATAAACGCGCCCGAACACCCCCGCGCCGCTTGATAAGAAACATTTTTTTTTTACGTCGATAGCATCGATAGCAGAAATTTTCTCACGTAGTTGCGCCGTGGCCTTCCTTCCTCCGACATTGTGACGTAACCTCTCAGAGCGCTATAGCTTTCTTCTCTAGGAAGTGTTGGCCAGGGGGTGGAGGATTGAGGGGGGGGGGGGGGAGGAGGAGGAGAAAAAAGAAGATGTGTCTGGTTATTTATTTTTTTTTTGCAAATTTGTCAGATTATCAAGGCCAGCATGTCGCCTGTTCAACAACTTTCTTATTTGTGTATGAAGTCCTCTTTCATTGTCTTCAACGGAGCATTCGAGAAACGTCGTTCGCTGTCGTGGCATTACCGGAACTTTGTTCGGTGGCTGACAGGTACAAAGTACCTGGTCTAAATCTCTCAAACTGGGTCGCAGAGCGTTGTTTGCGACAAAAAGTCAAAGTGACGAGACAAAACGAGACAAAGCAACGCCACGGGGTCTTTAGAACAGCTTTTTTCCACCGGAACTCGAAACGCTCGCCAGATGTAGTCACATTTCAGTATACGTGCATGTTCACGTGCCCGGTCATTGACACATCGGCCAGTTTGGTGGATGTATACACGACCACAGCTTGACGGGATTCAATAAACTACCCCAACTGCGAACTCGACGTCCCAGTTTCTGTGTTTTACGGCATATTTGTTTCCTCTCGTTCCCCCGTGAGCCACTCTAGGGCGTTGCTGTGACCTCTTACTGGGGGCCGAAAACAGGTAGCATGTATAAAAAAAACGCGTGTGTGCAGAGCAAAACAAACCAAAACATGGGGAGGGCAAGCAATCTAGCTAGAGACATTTTTACTGTTTACATAATCACAGCCCAGCGTGTGATCTTCACAGCCCAAAACGGGCGTGTTTTTCGCTTCGGAAACCGAACACTAAAGATGACACTGGCCACAAGCTCCTTTTGGAAAGGTCTATAGACCTTTCCAGCGGCAGTCTCGAACGAAGAGATTTACAGCGCGCGCCCCTGGTTTTGCGATGGTAGCCAGTGTTCCCCGACTGCGCTGGGCTGTGGGTTTTCTAGTCAGTGGGCTTTGGCAGCCTGCGTAGGCGCACTTCCGGACGCTGGTGGAGGCTAAATTGCCGAGTTTATTTTTTTATTTTGTGTTCTATGGCGAATAGAATTTCTGGGGGTTTTAAGAATGCATTGTACTATTTTTGGTAACAAAAACAAAGAAATGAAACTTGTTTTGGTGACTCCGTGCGCGACAGAACAAATGCAACTAAAATGTTTGTTTCATTTTATGTTGATCTTTCTACGGCACCATACACTTACAGTTTACAGTGTCGACGATAGTCACTTCAGGACAATCGGACGGAATGCGGCGTGTTTTGGGGCACATGTAGAAGAAAGGTGCAGTTTTGCACAGCTTCAAAGCAAATGAATGAACGTCTCTTTTCTGTCGCCACATTCCGGACCCGACCCTATAAGCTATTTTTCGCAAAGACGTGGAAAATAGCCTGGAAGGCTTTTTGCAGATTATCTAAAAAAAAAAATAATCCTCCAAGAACGTCAAACTGCCCGCGTCGCGGGCTGCTTGACGTTTGCACTCTTCGTTCGTTTCCTGCGAAGGCCGAGCAGGCTACGAGCCCTGGTATTCCCTTGTTATCACAGTGGAAGATAACATACAAAAGGTAAGCATACCAAACAGGCAAATAGAGTAAAAACTTTCATGAAAAGCCGGCGAGCTCTGATTGCACAATGCAGGTGGGGAGTCACGCTGTCCGGGTGTCCACAGCTCAGGCGGGTAGCAGAAATTTCTGGCTTGTACGGGTCGCTCGATTCGCAAAATGGCGGCAGCCAGATAGCTCTTTTTGCAAAGTGCTATAGACCCATCCCGAAAATACGCCCTCATCTGGCAGAGTTTGAAATACTGCACAGCAGCGTGTGCAAAAGGCACCATAAAAATGGAAAGCCGATCGCTTATATTTAGTTCACTTAGGAACAGTAGCAAACAAGTAATAGCCTTGCCAAATTAATGGCGTCTTTTGCGCACATCACTGTGCAGAGTTTTTATATCTGCCTGAAGAGGGAGTAGTATTAGGATGGGTCTGTTGCAAGATCTCGTGCACAGAAAAGGCTGCAGGAAGAGCTCTGTCAGTATTCAAAGGTCGAGTTAGGAATCGGTTCGAACCGGCGCGCGCTCAATAAAACCGGTAACCGGAGTGAGATAATGTGCGCAACCTCAAACCGGAACCGAACCGGAACGAAATACAATGCTGCTGGACCCGAACCCGAACCGAACCGAAATAATGACCGGTTCGACACCCTGCTGTCGATACTGCTTCCTCCACATTATAGTCTTACATTCAGGGTGACAAAATGTAAGGCAAGGACGGAAGGCTTCTGAAAACTTTAGGGCTCACTGAAATCTCATCTGGTTTTTTAATCGCTAGCATTGCGATTGCCGAGGGGCTTGAAGAAGGTTTGGTGTCGGGCTGCAACCTGCTTCCTCTCCTTCTAACACCGCATAGTAGGACCTACGTCAATGGGTACACTCCCTGTCAGGCAAATCTTGGGGGCGACATCCGAAGTGCCAGTCGCCTCCGCTAATTCGTTGAGCGACAATGTTGCTGTGGTCAAGAGCGTCGCGACAACCTGACACTCTTCGTGTGTTGCAGGCTTGCAGTCGAAGACTGTCCACGTTGGCGACGTTGATGATGCGTCTTCATTAGGTGGTTTACTTCGCTCTGAGAAGTCGACGGGATCGTTTTTGTTGTAATTTGCACGATGGTTTGCTGACTGACTGGGCGCGGCTTTTGCAGGCTCCTGTTCTCCGTGTGTGGCGAACGATGCAGCTGGTAAAGTATGACAATAAGCGCAACCAACTCTCTGACGTCAATTACGAGCTCCGATTGGACATCTGTCACCTGCATTTTTTGGCCAGGAAGCTTACTTGCACCGCAGTTACGCAAGTGTCGGTGGTGCATCCATACAGTCCGCATTTGAAGCCACGTGGGGCCTTACATTGGTGTGTGACCCGTCCCACTCAGTTGCATCGGAGGCAGAGAGGCGGCACCAGCGGCACAAGAATGAGGCACTGGCATCCAAAGATCTTCAGCATCGGTGGTACTATTTCAATTGCGATGCCTTCGTGGAGCGTTATGTCGACTTATCTGTTCAAAGTGTCCATATAACCCATGCCCGTGCACCGCCACTTTTCTCAACCGCTATTTTGTCACATGCTTGTAGGGCCTCAACAATCTGTCGGTGTTCCATGTGGTCAGGCAGTCATGGAATTATCACCTTGATGTGCCTGGGTCTACCACGAGAAACCTCCGGTCTTTCACGAGGAGCTTGCCTCACTCACACAGCTTCGACTTTGCGAGCAGTTTCGTCCATGTGATCATCCAAACGTTGCTCATTTAGAATTGCACTGTTGCCATTACATCGCGTAGGTCGATAACCTCTTTGATAGCCTCTCGAGAGTATGGTTCCATGTAAGGCCTAGCGCTTAAGCCGGCGTGTAGAAATACGAAGTTCAATATCAAGTTGCCGGCCAAAAAACGGGCAGGAATTACCTTGTAGTCAGGAATACTGTGGCCGGAAGATACGGGGTATACTCGGTCAGCGGGCGGTGTGTTGTTCCCAGCGTAGAGCATGTTTGACGTGGCTGTTTAAAACGGCGTCTTTTTTCAAACTCCGAACCACAAGATCTCGTGCAGGTAGACGCGCTTTCATGTGTTCTGGAACAAAAGAAAATCAAAAGCCTTAGGAAAAAGGATGACCAGGTGTCTAGTTTGCTCCCAACGCTTTTTCTCACGCATATCACAGTGCGTGAACGCGACGCCAATGTCCAACGAAGTTGCCGTGAAGTGTCGCAGCTACCGTTGTGACTGTACTCTGTATTAACACAGGACAGCTCATGTTTTCCCATACCTACTAGGACGACGACGACACGAAGACAACAGGACGGGTGCTAGGGCTCAACTTAGTTCAGAGTTAGCGCGTGTCCTGTGGTATTTGTGCTTTTTTTGTCCTTGTTTAATTCTTGCTTTTTAATCCTTTTAATAAATTAGCTCACCAAGCAGAAGCCCAAGCTTCAATGCAACAAATTTGTTCAACGATAGGCTAATTTCTTTTGGACTTGACATTTAGCACCTGCCCTATTGTCTTCAAGTCTTTTTCCTTGTATTGTTCGCTGCTTTAAATCTTCTTAAATAGTATAAGCCAACTAGTCCAACCCCACCTATTAACACCGACTTTAATGATTGCTGTATCTCTAGAATTAAAAATGCATCTTGTTGAATGATTACCAGTAATGGAAATCGCTTAAAAAATAGTGTTTGTGTACCGTTGCTTTCTTATATCAATAACGAGCTCCTAAAAAAAAATTAGAGGTCACTTGGGGAGCAGTCTTCAGAAACAAAATTTAGTGTTTTCATTTTGAACCAACGGTTAGGGAAACAATTTTACAATATTTATTATTTGCGAACAATATTTAATCCTTAATGCGTAGATAATAAAAGATGTAATTTGAGAAATTTGCATATGATTTCCAACTTTATTAGAAAATAGTGTTTAGATACCGAAAATCCACTGCACAACTCGTGAAATGCAAGGTAAAAGGTGAGAGTACTCACGTGGTTTAATATGAAGTAATAAAGTCAAAGTCATATTTTTATGTAATATGTGGAGTAATTCTTGTGAGCATCATCATTTCCTTCATAAAAATGTAGGTGATTAAATCACATTTATATTGGACATGCATGGTGTGGGAATGTTTTATTGTTTGTAATCATTAAATTCATTTACACAATTCAACTGTCAGTATTATTGCGATATTTGTTACAGACTGGCTGTGTCGACAAAAATTAATTATGATATAATATTTGAAACAAAACTTACTTTAATTATCTTGAAACGTGATGCAATTACAGGTGTAAATAATTTTTTGAATTTTTTATAAATCAGGCAAAAGCTAATAAGGTGCGATATATTCTTATACGTGCTCAAATATATTTGGTTCATAAACATGAGGAAGATACACAAAAAGGGGGACGGACAACGAAGACTTCCAACTAGCAACAACATTTATTGACCCGAAGTTTGCGTATATAGGTGAAGGAGGGGGAGGGTGAAGGGCTCCACATTGGAAAGGGGGAAAGCGATGGGAGAGGGTGTAGGGCAAGAGAGTGAAGGACGATCCCGTGAGATGACATTTAATCGTTTGGAGCCGCGGAAACGAGAGACGTCAGCTCTGGCCCCAGGAAGTTTATCTCCCTCCTGGATAAGCCTATAGAGGGGGACCCGAAGTTGTTTTGACTGTGGTGCATGGCGAAGGCCTCCATGATCTCTCGTCCGTATCTCGAGGCGTGACCTCCAATCCTGGTGGTCGAAGGAAGGTCGGCCGAACAGGGTTCGCTGCACTCAGAGGTGTGTTTTGCAATCGGATGGTAACTAATCTCCGAGGTGTCGGAGGCTGCTTTCTTGATCTCGTTTGCATGTTCCCTCACCCGATCGTTTAGGCATCGGCCCGTCTGTCCGATGTATTTAGCACCGCAGGACATAGGAATCGAATACACGCACTCTTTGCAGCAGGTTACATAATTGGTCTGGTGCTTTTTCTGGCAAGGGGGCGCTGGGCCGGGGTTGTTGACTTTCCTACAAATCGAACCTAATTTGAACCTGCACGAAAATACTACGTTAGTGTTGAAGCCGAGCGCAATAGATTTCAGGCGATGTGAGGTGTTATGTATGTAGGGGATGCATGCGAAGCGTGATTTAGGGGGAGGGTTTGGACTTGTGCCCCGCGACAAGTTTTTTGATTGTGGTTTCAATCAGGTCTCTGGGGTATCCTGCCTTTATAAGGCGACTAATCTGCTTGGATAGGCTGGGGGCGGAAAGGTGCTGACAGGATTTGACTTTGGCCGATGCAATTAGGTTTCGAACGATCCCATTTTTTACATTCCTCGAGTGTGCGCTGTTGAAAGGAAGAACGGGCTTAGAGGACCTCTGCTGGTGAGCCCAACAGATACCTTTGCTAGTCGGGATCAACCTGAGATCGAGGAACTGTAAGCCCTCGGGGGAGGGGTCTCTTTGGTGAACGTGAGCCCGTGGGAGTTCCTCTGGAACACGCTCTCTATGGCCGCGGAGTCGGAGACGGTGGAGTGTAGGATGAGATAATCGTCGACATAACGAAACACCTTCGCTTCGGGAAAATCTTGTTGAAGGTCCGACTGAACTTTGGCGTCAACATAATACAGGTAAATTTCGCTGAGGGCGGGAGCCAAGCAAGACCCGATACAAACGCCGGCTTTTTGTAAGTACACTTTACCCTCATATTCAACCAGCGTTGATTGGAGATACAGTTGTGTCAATTCTAGGAATGAGGACAGCGAGACGCCACTTGAATTTTGAAAGTCTACGACACCTGTCTCGTGGATGGCGTCAGAAATGAACCCCAGGAGGGTTTTCACGTTTAGGCTATAGTAGAGATCTACAACATCGAGCGAGAACGCTCTTACAGCTTCAGTGCCGGCGTGCAACCCGTCTAACATGGGAAGGAGATCTTCCGAATTTCTTAGTCTGAAAGGTTGGGGGAGCTCTAACGTGTCGAGATGTTTTTGCAGAAACTTCGCCAATGGCCTCTGCCTCCCCCTCCTTCACCTATATACGCAAACTTCGGGTCAATAAATGTTGTTGCTAGTTGGAAGTCTTCGTTGTCCGTCCCCCTTTTTGTGTATCTTCCTCATGTTTATGTACCGTTACCAACACGCTCAATTTGTACTTAATATTTGGTTGTTGCTAAATCCTTATTTCATTGTTCTTGATTAGACGAATCAAATTGATGGTTTACTATTAAATCTAAAACACCACAAATTAATTTATGAGGCGTTGTATATTATGATATAAGAGCACAATGTCTCTGCTTTAGTAAAATATTTCTCACATTATTGATTTAAGTGCGAGTCGCAATACGGTTAATAATTGTTATACCAATATCTTTGCTTATTCTACGACCGATTCATTTATTTTTATTGTTCTCAATCTAACATATATCTGGACGCGCCATTTGCAAAAATATACTTATCAACAATAACTCCAATACCAAAATTCCGCTGCATGTAGTGTGGAAAAGCACATGACTCCCAGAATGAAGTAGACGTTAAAAAAGCACTGCATTTTATTTGAGAAAAAAAATGAAATCCTTTTTCATTTCTTTGTAATGCTGAATGAGGGCGCGACTTTGGAGGAGGAGTAGGGTTATGTAGAGGAGGGTTTGCCCCTCCTCTCCCTCCGTACCCTCCCTCCCCTGCTGCTCCCATGTTATTCAGCGGGACATTCAGCGTAAAATTTACCCGCTAACTTTAGCGGGGAAACATCCCATAATGCAACGCGTGGTTACGCCGAGAGCGATGCTGACGACGCTGCCACTCAGCCGGGAAACGGGTGCCTAAGAGCTGCGCTCCAAAACAAAAAAAAAAATTAAAGGCGTTTACAAATCTCTGTAATGCGAAATTAAAGCGCAGCTCTCGAGGAGGAGGAGCGGAGGGTACGGAGGTGAGGGTATGCACCTCCTCCTCCTCCTCCATTCCTCTCCTCTTCTTGCAGTCCTCCTCCCTTTTCCTCTGCTACTTGTTCTCCCCTCGTTTCCTCCAGTCCCCTCTTCCTCTCATCCTCATTTCCCATTCCTCCTTCTCTCCTCCTCCTCCTTATTTCTTCCTCCACCCTCTTTCGTCCTCCACCTCCTCCTCCTCCCCTCCTTTGCTGCTCCTCCTTTTCCGCCCTCCTCCTTCCCCTCCTCTCCCCTACTCCTCTCTTCCTCCGCCTCTCCACTCGTTATCGTATTCAACACCTCCTAGAAATAAGGCCGCAGCGCTCTTCTCGTGACGTCGCAAAGGAAGGCCATCGAGGCGCGCGTCGAAGCGAAGGCAACGCGCGTGGATCGACCATCGTAACGCGCTTTTAGTCACATACGCGTGTCTTGTTAGCTAAAGTGAGAACTGCACATCGCAACGGGTCCAAAAAAAAACATTTTATTATACGGGCAAAATATTACACCGCTAAATAATGGTACGAATTGGCACAAGGTATACGTATACACGTCTATAAAAAAATGTGATTGTTTTGGGTCGAAAACATTGAGTCACGCAATTATTACTGTAGGGATGCATAATTTATAGATAAATACTTCTACAAAATGGCGAGACGCGCAGTGAATGGACACAGCAACACAGATCACAGTTAAAAATCAGCTAGACGTAGTCAACGCGTACACGGCTAGACAAATGTCACTTACAATCATGTAAGCGATGTTATCGCGTGCAGTCACTAAATTCTTGCATTATAGCCCGGCCACATGGCAAAATTAATGTATTTCAATCGAATGACAATATGGGACGACAAATCAACTTGCGAAACTCGTATAATCACTCAAGACCTCGAGTTGATTAAATTCCAAATAATTTTATGAAAATATATTAACTTTTTCGTGTGGCAGGGGTACTAAACTTGCTGTCTAGTAAACTAATTTACATCTTCCTATGCGCTCGAGCAGCCTTAGAACAAAATATATTTATTTCGTCTATAATAATACAATTACCTTATTACATTACGATTCTAGTATAAACGCGGTAAAGGCGACCACATAACACTAGAATAAATGAGTGGATAAGCATAAACAACGCACTTTTAATATACCAGTGAAAACTAGAATGTTACCACGCATATTTACAAATGTCGACGCAACTGCACACGGATAACAACGAAGAATGAGATTCCATTCTCTCACAAGATTAAAACAAAACAGTGCAGCATTTTACTCGCATCCTACATGACCAAGAAAGCCCGTAAATAAGTTGTTTCGCACCTGTCGAACGTATCCATAAGTCCCGCACTATCCGGCACGAAAACATTTGCACACAGACTCCAAGAAGTATCTTTGTAGATAGAGGGGTCTATCGATAATCTACCAGTGTTATCGTTGACTAGTTGCCCCACATGCCACTCAAACCGTAGCAGGACTTGTTCCGTGTATCCACGTAAATGCCGTAGTATCAAGCAAACACAAAAAAACTACCCGAGACTGTGGTGGTGACAGAAAAACGACGTGAAGAAGGAAACAAGTATCATAGGAACCACACACCAGAGCACCGGCAGCAGTGTGGGACTAGAGGCTTAATGTTATCGACCATTCCCTTGCTCGTGTGCGCTCCCTGCGGCGATGACTGGATTTTTCTCGGTTCCCTTCGCTTGTGAAATGCCTCAGCGTTCCTTTTTAGACAATGAGGAGCTCACACACAACGTAAATTTACCAGAATCGAAGCCCATACGGGGAAAGAAATTGTCGCATCGGAGCCGGTTCATTTGAAAAGTGTGGGGAGCTGCGGGACCGCAGGTAGTCCCGCGGTTACGGGGATTATCATAAATATAGATTTTGTACTTTCAACCTTGGTAACGCGTTGTATATTGCGTTTATATTATATATGTAATAAATTGTACAAGACTGCTCTTTTAAAACGTATATTAATGTTCGATAAACGCGCACAAACACCACCGCGCCGATGAACAAAAAAAATTTTTTTTCACGCCGATATTAGATATTTTGTCGCGTAGCTGCACCATTGTGACGTAACCAGTCGGATCGCTACGGCCTTATTTCTAGACAAGGAATGGAGTTTAGCTTCTTTAACATTTTTTAAAGGCACAATCGAGGCAATTGAGTTCACTTTTCGTGGCCCTGTTTCTTGTTTTGTTTTATACTTAAGAAACAGACGCAGTTTTTTTTTTTTTAAGAGACAACGCAAGTTTTTGGTTATCCATGATTTATTGTGTCTGCACTTTCCTGATTACATTTTCTAGGGAACACATTTATCGAAAAGAACCATAAGTGAACTTTTAAATAACAGCCACACATCTTTAATGTAAAGTGACGTACATGAGCATTCAAACTCGGGGAGGAAAACCAACAGGTCAAAAGACAAGCTATTATGATCACCCCGATCGAAAATATACACTCTTTTTGGGCGTGACTTGATGATGACGCCACGCTTTCACGTTGTATGTATAACTACAGTTTCATGGTCACTGAGGCCCGGTGTCACTGAAGATACGTTAGAAGGACGATTTATAAACAAAAAAAATCTACAATAGATTCACGTGCTGTGTGTTCTGTTGGAAGGGACATGAACTGTTAAAACGCACGAGTGTTTATCAGTTAATCAAAAGTGGTATAAAGAGAAAATGAATTGAGGAAATTAGGTAGATTTTTCACCTACTTGATATCGGGACGATTAAGGTCTCCACTAAATGTGACCTTCATCATGGGTTATTGCTGACAAAGTATTATATAAACACAAAAAGAGATCCAGTGCATTATTACCCGGTGGTCTATAAAATGAGCCGACTGTGAGAACTTTTGAGCCTCGCAGTTTGATTTTACACCAGACAGGTTCGCAAATAGTCGTGAGATTCAAGGGCTGTGCTTGGTAGGTCTTTAGACACAAGTAAGAACACTCTCCCACCCCTTAGATTTCTGTCTTTGCGGTAAACCTCAAAGTTAGCTGGAAATATTTCAAAGCTGTCTATAAAACCACCAAGCCACGGCTCCGTACCAATAACCGCATCAGCTTGTGTTGAATTAAGAAGAAAAGCAAGTTCGTCTTTTTTGTTTTTAACACTTCGGCAGTTGACAGTTATGAAGACCAGATTTTGAACTCTATGTTCTCTATTTCCGCTTGTATGCTCTTGTGGTTTCGAAGCCTTTTCGAACACAGTGTCATTATCTGGACCGTACATAGACGTTTTGTTGCCTATAGTGAACGTGTTGTACCGCAGTTTAAATTGCGCGCTTTGCACACTGGCGTAGTATAGAAGTCTGCGTCTTGCAAACTCCACTGCAGCTGAAAATGCGTGGAGGTAGGTTACCTCTGTTCATTAGAAACCAAATACCAGACTTGTACGTAGTTCATATACTTCACTCAAGTTACGGTAGTCTAACTGCTTTTCTCAGTATTTTAGTAACTTTCAATTGTTTTTTTATTGCAATATTTAGTAGTTTAACTGCTTTTTCCGAGTAACTTCTACTCAAATTGTAAATTTCTTTTAAATTTTAGCGGTAGGTTCGCGGGTCAACAAACATTAGTGCACAAAAATATATAAAATGTTGGAAAATCAGCTGATATTCGCCAAGAGGGGGAACCGTGTTGCGTAAGCGGGGACGTGGGGGTGGGGGAGTGGTTTGCAGTTAAACAGGGGCTTGGAAGGAGGGAAGGGGGGAGGAGGGGAGAGTGGTTGGGCGGGTCCGGAACCATCTAAAATATTTCGTAGACCCCACCTCAACAACCCTGCTACGAGGCGCGGGGAGCGGACAGGCACGTCGCCAGTGAGGCACAGTAAATGCGAGATTAGTGCCGAGGACTGGCATTTCTTTGTGTCCCGAAGTTCAAGGAGACTTGACGTATTAGAAGAAAGAGCTTGTCACCGCTTCTCCCAAACGTAGGAACTGTCCTCCACTACTGGAGGTGTACACACTGCAGCCTCACACAAAAGAGTTCTCAAAATGCAGTACCCGCTGTGAAGCCCATCTGGTGCTCCCGTAGCTTGTGCTGTATTTGAAGGATTGCGTACCAGAAAGCAACCCAAGGGTGACCTCTTTGTGTTGCCTTTCCTCCCGAAACTCAGCATATGCCGGTCTTCCAAGATCCGAAGATCGTTCGAGAAGCTTAAAATTCTCTGAACATTTTTTTTACAATAAAAAAAAAAAGATATAAAGGACAAGCTCAATCGGGAAGTACTTCAAGACAATGGTACTTAAAGTACTATTTCAAGTAGAATTAGAAACATTGTACTTTACTTTATGTACATTCTCTGAGCATGTTCTAGCTCTTCACTAAAGCATTTTTTTTTGTAATTTCTGAAGAATGGAAATTCCCGACTTCAAAAGATATTCCCCAAGTTCGGAAACAAAAAAATGGCGCATTGGGATGTGAAAAGGCGCTGTCGTCTGTCGAAGCGTCATCTGGTCATTTTTCTGAGTGAAGTAACTGCGGTTATAAGACCCGTACAAATAAGTACCTTGTAAGTGTATTGTGTTAAATAGTTCATCAACAGAGTAAAGTGGTTGCACTGTAGTGAGTTGACATTATCCAATATTTTCCGCCATTTTAGAAAACATCTGATGAGCCACCGGTTACTTGTGGAGCAATTCAATGTACAACAGTTAAAATTAAGTTAAAAAATCGGGTATAAAGGTTATCATAAAATATTGTGTTAAAAAGCATTTATACTTTACTTTAAAAGTATGTTGTATTTATAGTACTTTACTTCGCGTACATTTCACTCGGAGTACTTACAATACTTGAAGTACAAACCCTCTAATTTCCTTTCTACTTCAGTACTTATAGATGCACTTTACGCAACACTGTAAACAAGCAAAAACTGCCTCCAAAATCAATCTCAGGCAGTGCTGAACCTCGAAGTAGAAATGATACATCCGAAATACATCATTTACCAGAAAACAAAAAAAAAATACAAGCAATTAATCACACAAAAGCAGAACCAGTGATTAAAGCATTTATATGAAAACACAAGTTGCGTTATATTTGGCTCTCAGAATTGTGCTAACGGTGCAAAATATTCATGTACATTCCTGTTACTATAAAAAAATTTAAAGTAGCCTCAAAAGTATTTTTCTTTAGTTTATCACGGTAGTTAGTACTTTCGTCAATTACTTTCTTATGTGAGTAATTTCTAATGTACTCAAATTACGCTTGAGGCGAATACTCAGGAACTTAACTTCATGAATTGTCTGAATACTTTGTACATGCCCCCCCCCTCCCCCCCCCCCCCAAAAAAAAAAGTGTTTTAATATTTGTGTTGCTGTGTGTAAAACTTTATTTTGAATTTTACCAACTAAGAAATTTTGTCTTTGACGTGTTACACTGGCTGATGACTATATCCTGAGATATAAACTGAGAAAGTGTGGTCCCTACAGTGAGATTAGAGCATTCGAGGCTCCATGTTCATATTGCTTTTAGCATTACACCTTGCCAATTATGTTGTCAAATGTCCCAGGCGCATATCAAGTGGTAGTGGGTCTTCGTTTGGTCTTACCTTTCTATCCGAGGTCGTTGCCAGAAATGCCGACATCTCAGACGGCGAAGGCAGATATGATGGTACATGTGTTATATATAACTCATCTCCTCTAAAAATGTAAGTTCTCAAAAAAGGATGCAAAATGGTACCATGACTACATTGAGGCAATTAGCGTTGACATCATGTATTCAGTAAAAGAGGCGGTTGAAGGGTTTTCAGAAATAAATTTTTAAGCACAACTCTTCTCTGCCCGCTTAAGGGTTTCGCGGCGAACGCGTCGCTGTCGGCGTAACCGCCCCGTTAAATTTTGCGGGAATTGGTGAGGTAATGTGACATCATATTCCCACTAAATTTAGTTAGGAAAATGACGTCACTTGACTGTGTAACGTCACCATGGACAAATTCAGTTTCTCCGCTAGATTTAGCGGGAAAATAGACGCAACGTGACCTCAACATCAATTCAGCTTCATCGCTTACTTTGGCAGGGAAATTTAATTTGTGTTGAGATCACGTGAAGACCCTTTTCCCGCTAAATTTAGCAGTGAAACTTAATGCGTTCAATATAGCAGGATAATTTCCCCGCAAAATTTAGCTGGTTACGTTTGCCCACTAACTTTAGCGGGAAACTTTACGTCACGTGACCTCAGCGCCAATTCAGTTTCGCCGCTGAATTAGGTGGAGGAAATTATGTCACACGACTTCGCGTCAAGTCACCAATGAACAAATTCAGCGGGAGAAGAGGAGAAGGAGAAGGGAAGGAGGAGGAGGTGGAGGGGCATACCCTTCCCTTTTCCTGCTCTCTAGCTTGGCATTACAGAGATTTGTAAAAGACTCATTTTTTTCAAGCACGTTTTGTTTTTCACCTACACTGACAGCTATGCTCAAGAGCGTTCAGACAGAAACATCACATGGATGACGTGCAATATTTTATTAAAGAGCGCAGCTCTTAGGTGCCCGTTTTTGGTGGAGCGGCGTCGCCGTCGGCATAACCACGCGCGTTGCATTAAAGGACGTTGCAGAGACCCCACTAAGTTTAGGCGGGAAACATAATTGGTGTTGAGGTCAGGTGAAGTAAATTCCCCTCTAAATTATGCGGGAAAATTAATCCGCTAAATTTAGCTGGAAATTTGCCCTGATAAATTTAGCGGGGAAGTTTAGTCGAATAATATAGCGAGGAAACTTAATCCACTCAATTTTGCTGGTCAAGTTCCTGCTAAACTTAGCGGGGAAATTTACGACACTACGAATTTAGTTTTACCGCTAAATTTTTTGGGGAAATGAAGTCAGATGGCTTCGTGTCACATCATCCATGAACAAATTCAGCGGGAGAAGGACAGGAGGAGGAAGAGGGTAGAAGGAGGAGGAGAGAAAAAGGAGGAGACGAGGAGAAGGTCCATAAACTCCCCTCCGTACCCTCCCTTCTCTTCCTCAAGAGCTGCGCTGTTATTTCGCTTTACTGAATTCTGTAAACGTCTTTCATTTCTTTCAAGCAGGTTTTTCTTGCCTACAATGACAAATATGTCCCCGTGCGTACAGAAAAAAAAATAAAACAGCGCATGGGTGGCGCGCTATAGAGCGCGCCACCCATGCTCTATAGAGCGCAGCTATTAGCCGCCCGTTTCCTGGTAGAGCGGCATCGCCGTTGGCATAACCGCGTGCGTTGCATTATGGTTGCTTTAGTATTCAAGGTTCCTTTCCCAGATCACCGTGCACAATGTATTTGCACGTGCCGTAAATGCCAATCATTGTACGGAAGTGGGCCCTTAAGGGCGCCGTATTTTCGAGCTTGTCTGTTGCCAGGGGCTTCCCCAGGAATTGAAATTAAGGGGGGGGTCTAAATTTTCGGCCGGCATTTGTGGCGTCCCTTGTTTCGACATAATCGAAATAACTTCATTTGTGGCATTTTGATCCTGCCGGTACGCATCGACCACTCAAAAGCACGACACACTCGCATTTCTAGAACGTAGTTCTCAAGGAAGTGCTTCCCAAAGAACCAAACGTAGTCGCACGCCCACACAAACACGAGGAAAACACAGTAGAACCGAAAGTATTTCTGTCCCCGTATTATGGCGGCCGGAATGGGCCCGCACAACCTCTAGCTTTCGTAGACCGTCTTTCTCCCTCAGCTACGCCATCCGCAACGATAATTCTACAGCGCTTGTGCGGCGCTTTCCTTATCTGCAAAATTCGGGATATCGAGCTGGTTTGTGGGGGGAGCTGACGGACAGTGAAAAATAACAACGAAATATTAATTTTTTTTTCTAAGCATATAAATCTTTGAACTGTGGTGGGGGACGTCTCTGTCCAGTGTGATTTTGTGTAGTGTGAAGCAATGTGTGGTCTATGCGCAGCAGCGTATTCAACACTCTGTAGAGCAGATTATCTGTGTCAGCAGTTTATATGCAGGACAACACAACACAATTACAAATAAAAAAAAAAAACTTGTCCAACATGACACGCAAGGGCTCGCGCAGTATATATATATATATATATATATATATATATATATATATATATATATATATATATATATATCAGGGTGTCGAACCGGAACCGAACCGAACCGAAAACCGGAACCGAACCGGTATTTTTTCTGGAACTGAACCCGAACCCGAACCGTTATATTGTTATCGCGATGAACCCGAACCGGAACTGAACCGGAAAAAAATAATGGGTATACCGGCTCATGTCAAAACGGTTCGGCCACGCGCTGTTAAAAATGAATGTGCTATCAATGCCATTTGTTTTTAAGTGCCGTCAACTGACACACACCTCGCTTACATATTTTTCTTCTCCACTCAGTCTCAGGAATATAAACGCTGCATCCATGAATCTTGACAAACGCTGCATCCATGAATCTTGACATAGGAACCAGTATTGCGCTGGTCGCGGCTTGCACGGAAGAAAAAGAATTGGAAGGCTGTGCAAAAAAAAAATTGCGTCACGGGATTTCATTTTTTTACAATCTCGTAAATCCTAAATGCTGCTGTGTGCTCATTTCATAACACGTTTCTAGAACGCGCGAGTTCTTGTAGCTTGCTTCCATCGGAATGAGAAAAGAAAAGGCTGTGGAGTTTGATAATGTTTGAGGGAGAGAAAGAAATTTTATTTACAGTTGAAATGAGCATTCATGAATTATATCTGCTCTTCGCTGCCCCAACCACCGGTCAGAGTATATCGAGCTATGAAGTGTCAAGATTCACATGCCGTATTTTTTCGTACCGGAAACTCGATAAATGCGGGGAAACAAAAACAGGGATACAAACCCTAGTCGCTCGCGGAGAAGCGAAGCTGCGCGCACTTTCGAATTTGAGAAAGGATCTGCCGAGCATCTGTTGCTTCCGTCGCCTGCCCAGCGTAGTCATGGGACTCAAGCGGGCGCGTGCGCTCAAACCAACGCTCAGCAGACGCTGGAGTTAGCGCTTGTGACAGACAGCCCTGTCATCAGACAGTCGTTGTTTGCCGCTTGCATTATCTACAGGCTTTTATAAACGTTATGCACTACTAGTTTCGACGATGTATCCCGTTTCGTATGTGCTGATTTCAGATGTTTTATATGTAATTTATTTTGATGTTGCAATTTGTCATTTATAATTTCCGAACCGGTTCGCGAACCGGTTCAGCGCCCCGAAGCGGTTCGCGAACCGTTTCGCGGATCGAATTAATCGAACCGGAACTGAACCGGAACAAAATAAATTTACCTGAGCCTGAACCGTAACCGAACACGCATTTTTTCGGTTCGACACACTGATATATATATATATATATATATATATATATATATATATATATATATATATATTTATATATATATATATAAATTACAGTCACGATGCCAAGATATGAGCATTTTTCGCGGCTTCCAAAGTTCTGTTCAATCTTTTGTCAAAACGCGGAAAAGTTAAGGTGCGAAAATACGAAGTACCGAATTTGTAATAACTCACCGTGGCTCACTTCAGTTCCATATCCGTGGCACATGGCTCCCAGTGGATTCAGCCTTCTATCGGAAATCCGTGCAGCAGAGTGTATTCGCAGCTGCACGCCTTTCCGGAAGCACGACCATTTAAAGGCACGAGCATCGCTTGTCGAAGATATTCATTTCTCACTTGTTACCAGATTCAACAATGCTAGCGCCGAGGGTTCTGATACCGCTTATCTTATTGGAAGCGAAGTATGCAACTTCAACGAAACAACCAATGAGGTGGTGCGGAGGACCCCCCTGAGTGAGTACACAAAGACCTAAAGTTTTCTGCCTGATTCTTTGCATTACCTTCAACAGAAGTTGTGCTTAACCACAATTGTTTTTCTTGGTAAAATTAATATACTTAAATTACTATAGCCACTGAGTCCGCAAAAACTGTCCGAACAGTACAATACAAAAGACCCCATAAGTTTAAGGGTTTTTAAAGCGGTGGCTTTATTAGCTCACACACACTCAAGGTTATGTCCCACCATGGCTCTATACGCGCCCGCATCGTAGACTAACATGCGCTCTTAAAACAAACTGACGGAAAATCGGCCCACGATCATCATGAAGCTGACCGACGGCGTTTTTTTTAGATTAAGTCCAACCGTCTTACCGACGCAGTTATCACTGTCGCCTATTTCGCACACCCAGAAGTACAAGTGACGTGCTTCAATATCCGTGCCGTGCAAGACATATTCGTAGCCGCTACCTATTGTTTCTCCGCCCAAGACAAGCTCCTTAAAACCACTTATATCACTATTCAAAACACCACATAAATCAAGACCAGCAACCCTCGGCTCCCACAAACTCCTGCTAGGTCGTCAACCACGATGTCCACACACTAACACCTCCGATCAGTCAATCGACGATATCCAGTCCAAAGTTCCTGTCATCAGCACTCGCATGATGGGGAAGACCAAGATGTCACTCATCACCTTACAAGACACGTACGTGCCTTTCACGATCTTCTATCGCCGCCTTCAATCATTTGCTACCCCCACAACCCAAATCCCAGCAGTGTTAAACCTGTCGCCAACTCGGTCACCGCTCAGAAGTCTGTCCCAAGAGGGGCACGCTCACCGTGTGCGACATCTGCTACCAAGAAAACATCACATCGGACACCCATCTCAACTGTGTTCTCTACTGCAAAAAAACGTAGAGGACCACTCCTCAAAAGGCCCAAACTGCCCGACCAAGACGCAGGCCGATCTGGAGGGCACATTCGCGGCCAGCAGAAGGATAGTGCAGCATCGCTCCAAAGCTCCCCGCGAACAGCGCACCCTTGCTCCACCACTGATAAACAGTGGTGGGTCACCAGACGGTCACAAGACCGGTCACCAGACGACCTTCCCCACCCTTCAAGAACAACACCACCTTCACTTGGGACGCCCAATAACAACACCAGACGAGAAACTCATCACCGACCATTCACCTCAAAAGGCTTAACCCAGCAAACCCGTAGAGCCCGAAGTCTCAGCCGTAACAGCAAGGTGAGAGAGGTACCCCGACCCGCCTCTCCCCCACTGCAATACCGAACCAAATTCATACCACAACCTATACTGCCTCTGACTCTTCCAAACAGGCACGTCTTGCTTCCAAGCGTGCCCCAACAACTGCCAACACAGGCCACGCCAGAAAGGCAGGCGCCGCTGACCGGTTACTAGACAACCGACAAATAAATATCACAACTCCCCCTTTTCTACCAACCAGTTCCCAGGCCCACATCAACCTCAACAAAATTATGCTTTTTCTATAAAACATACAGGAGCGCCTTACGGCTCTCGAGTGGGGCGTAACAGACCTCAAAACGTAACACACCCGACCCCAACACACTGAAAGCAATATCACCCTTCAAAACAACGGAAACACAACTCCTCCACGGACGACAAACCTAGTGTCTATAAACTTCATCCACATGCTCTAATAGACCTGTCGCAGCCTACAGCGTAAAGGAGTCAGTCTCACCCATTACCTAAACACGCTCGACCACAAACCTGACGCCATCCTACTATAAAACATCCAAGACACTCATAACCTCACACAGTACACCTCCTAAACCCAAGCAGCACTCATCAAACTGACCGCAGGCAAAACACATAAAACTCCACACTTGGTACAACATAGGTATCGATCCAACACCACACGATACAATTGGACAAAAAAAATATCAACAATGTTCACAAAGAGCATGTCATAACCACTGTTCAACCACAAAACTGCCCCAATGCCATCACCATTGTGAATGCGCTTTTTGCGACCGAGCAGCAACATTACAAATCGAACGCCCTTGTTTACCATGCCCGTGGCACACAACGCAGACCTGGACATCCTTTTTCTCAGACGCCTCATCACCCCAAATATCTATCAGGGTTTCTCCAAACCTCACTACAAGTGACGCCTGCTCGAACAAGCAACTGCACAAACCTTTATGTCCCTTCTCAACGACACTACACAATCAACCCACACCGATAACAGTGTTCAACGCTATACCAATCTTGACGTATCATTCCATCGCGTGCAATTTGTACCTGAATGATTGACATCTGACAAAGACCTAGGCAGCGGTCATCGCCTAATCCACCATCAGGCTCACCGCAAATGTTAAACAAAGAATGCGTCGCAGCACTGCTCGTATCACGAACTGGGCTCACTTCCGTTACTACACCTCCAACAACCCTCGTTCTGCGGAACTCGACCATAGTGCCTGGGCGAAAAATCTCTCCCAAGCCCAGTGCAGATCCACCAAAGAAGCTCCAACCCCAACCGGCATCCCGTACATCGACTCCCATCCTCTCAACCTATCGAAAACGAGACATAAACTAGTGACAACGTGAAAGAAAACAAAACATTTTAAACACCTAAAGCCCAAAATTCACGTCATCACTGGAGAAGTCGAGAACTACGCACAGCAGCTCACTACTGAAAACTGGCTCCACTCTTCGATTCTCTCAAGGGTAAACTAGTTACTAAACGGTGTGGCGCAATCTACACACCCTGAAACCCACCCGACCCTCTGACCCCCTCACGCGTATCATTCTCGCCAAGAAAGTCACCCCAGTTGAACTCGAGCAAAAAGTCCGCTACACATTCGTACCTCCACTAACCGGCGCACACAACACACAAAAAACCTCCACACCCTCCTCTCGACCCATGTTTGCATGGACGCCTCTTTCCCACTCAACCAACCTAAGCGGGCACGGGACTCCCTCCAACGAAACACATCACTTGGCAAAAACGAAATGACATGTCATCTTCTCCGTAACCTCGACGACGAAAAACTCCAACAAGTTCTCGACTAGTTTAATTGCGTTTTTCAAAGAGTCGACATATTGGCAGTAGAAATATGCTAACCGTCGCCATGATCCCCAAACCAAACAAAGACTGCCGATTAAAATCTCTCGAACTTATTTCCCTTACCTCGTGCATCAGCAAGGTTTTCGAGAGACTCGTTCTCACATGCCTCGAATAGATTCTCGAGCACGTGCACGCCCTCCCTTTGCACTTATTGAATAGTGCAATAATATGTCCACACAAGACAGCCTTCCCAGGTTATACAAGCGTCTGTTCGAACAGAAAAGCACCACACAAACTCCGCTCACTTCTTGCCTTGACATCTACCAGGATTTGGTAACGTCTCACACGTCGCAAAACTCAACCCCATCAAATAAGCCGAGTGCGGCCCTCAAATGTACGACTACATACGCAAGGTTTTATCGAACCGCACTACACCATTCAAAACCCCTGAAAAAACCTCCCCACAATTTTCTTTACACGGAGGCCTACCACAAGTTTGCACTTTCTCCCCCAGGTTTTTGAATCTTGCCATGAGCAAACTTGTCGCTGAACTCGAGACCATCCCCTCTCTTAAGTTATCTATTTATGCTGAGGACGTTGTTCTATGAATTGACACCGGCTCCCCAGATAAACACAAAAGAACACTGCAGCGCTCCTGCGACACTGTCGCACGCTATGCCATCAAATAGGCCTGGTTGATTCCACGTGTAAATCCGAACTTCCCACGATCCGAATTCCAACCGCAGAAACAATTCAGTCGGAGGCCTCATCACTATTCGGCACCGTGACAGAACAGCACACGACAAAACAGCACGCGACAAAACAGCACGGTCAAAACAGCACGCGTCAAAACAGCACAGCGTCAAAACAGCACGGCGACAAAACAGCACGCGTCAAAATAGCACGCGACGAAACAGCACAGCGTCAAAACGGCACGTCGACAGAAGAGCACGTGCCAAAACAGCACGGCGTCGAAACAGCACAGCACCAAAACAGCACGACAAGACAGCACTGCGTCCAAAAAAGGTGTTTCGGAAATTATTGCGGTAAATATTTGTAGACTCATAAACTTCTGGGTTCTTTTCGGTTTATTGACGAAAATTAGTATATACTGACGAAAACTTAATATTTAAAAACATTTGTTTAAAATTTATAGTCAGTTAACCAGGTAATGGTTTTTTATTTGTTGTCTGTGGCAGCCGACACGACCTATTCTGCAAGACGCACTGGGGCCCATATCGTGATCTGACATTATCGTCGTGTGCTCGTATTTGTACACATGACGAACATGAGCTCCACAACCACTTCGGTCGGAGAGGCAAATATAAAAATCCAGAAATTTGCAAGAATTGTACTCAGAGCGATTTCCCCCATTTTCACGACTGCGAGAGGCGGTAAATTCGCGCCGACCACAGAAACGGCAATAAAACAATCGTATTTATGCCCTCCTCTAGTGGACGAAAGCTAGGGTTGCTAAAAAAATGTGCGGAATTACGGACGCTCTTGATTGGCATTGTGCAGTTCAGAATTATATTTTCTTGTTTGAACAAAGACTTCGGCGCACAAATCCCTATCAGGTTAAAAACCCAGATTTCATCGTGAAGACCCCAGCGCCCCCGGAGCTTTTTTTGAAGGTTGAACCGACCTTGGAGACAAGCTGAAAACTGCGAAAGGAAATGGTCATATGGTCAGGAATGAGTCTCACCCCCCCCCCCCAACCCCTCCAAGCGCCCTCGAAAATACTGACCTATTTGAATTAATACTGACTTTTTCTTTTTCTGCTGACTATAAACGACACCGAAAATCCGACAAACTAACCAACAAGCTTCGCTTTAGGAGGTTCGAACAATTGCATTCGTTTGTTTAAAGCTTTCCGCCTGTCACCTTACAGGAATGCTTTACGCTATATGCCGATCGGTAACTCCTGTTGTGATAAAAATCGTGGTCCACTACCGACTGCTGTGCCTGCCAAACTGTGGGTCCGACAGATCCAGTGGGGGGTCGCAAAGCAATTGCTGTTATTAGATTTTTGTTTATAGATTTAAGTTTAGTCACCTTCAGCATACATATTATTATGTGGACTGCTACTAGTACTCATCATTGTAACTGACTCCTGTAGCCTCGTGAAAAGACCGAGGGGGGGTCGTGACGCGATATTTATTATTTGGGGGGGGGGGGGAGGACTCCGGGTTGCGGAGTTTGGTAAGCTCTGAAATAGGCAATAAATTCCTTTATAACCTAGCGACAATAAATAGACAATAAATAAAAAGGTCAAGGAGGATCGATATTATAATTGTTATTCGTGCAGACGGAGGTGAATAACGCGCTTGAATTTGTTACATGCGTGCTGTTTTGTCGCTGTGCTGTTTTGACGCCGTGCTGTTTTGGCACGTGCTTTTCTGTCGCTGTGCCGTTTTGACGCTGCGCTGTTTTGTCGCGTGCCATTTTGACGCGTGCTGTTTTGTCGCCGTGCTGTTTTGACGCTGTGCTGTTTTGACGCGTGCTGTTTTGACCGTGCTGTTTTGTCGCGTGCTGTCTTGTCGTGTGCTGTTCTGTCACGTTCCCCACTATTCACCTCGACGGCAAGCGCAACGCATCGAACTCCTAGGTCTCACTATTAAAAACAACTGTGTCACCGACATCATCGCCACCACTTTTTTCAAAAAATCAACCAAATCACACACATCCTAGCTCGCATGTACCGCCACCACTGAGGCCTTAAAGAGGACGACATGAGACGCGCTATCGAAGCTTTCATCTACCCTAGCATACTCTACCACATCTCCTACACCCCGCTCACAAACACTCAACTCAAACACCTCCAAAGACAACTCTGCAAACCGTTTCGTCTCGTCCTCGGCGTCCCGCAGTACGCTCGCCTCCTACAACTACAACGTATGGACGCTCTCGAGAGGCTCGAAGAGCGAGTCCACCTGCACCGTCTGCGACAACAGCGCATGAGCACGTCCCTGCAAGGTTCTCTGGACTCTCGGTTATAACATCTGGCACCTGCCCCCCACCGAGAACACGACTCCTCCCTGAGACACCATCCCCGAAATAACCATTCTCCCCTTTCGAAAGCAATTAACTCTGACAAGAACCCTGCACGCCGCCAGAACCGAACCAAACTTATAACCCGAAAACTCAACACTCTTCATGTCAGCCACGATATGATGTACTGCAGGGACGCTAGCTGCGACAGCAGCAAAAAACTCTGCTGCACTGCGTTTCACTGCCTCCAGACCCACGCCCCGATCACGCAAACCTACACCCGAGATTTCTCACAAGACCACCTGGAAGCACAGGCGATCTGCTCCGCCATCCATAATGTCATCGCCAACTCCGACTAAAGAGACACTTCCATCGCAATTTTGAGTGACTCCCGAAAGGCTGTCTCCAACGGATAATCGACACGCTCCCGCCATATTTTACGCCCTTCTTCATCACATCGCCACGATCAAAGAGGACGAGAAAGCATTTATGTGATGCTTCAAGCCCTTTGTGATCTTCTTGTCCTCAGCACTTTTTTACTGACTTCCTCCTGAATGTCCCCTTGGCTCCCTGAACCAAAGGTCAGTAAATGTGTTTTCTCTCTCTCCCTCTCTTTCTATAGTCAGATTTAACACAAGAAAGACCGCGGGAGGTGGAAAAGGGCGCGCACGAAATAAAGCCGTTGTGTAAAGAAAGTCGCTCCTCTTTTCTTCAGCTTTCCCAGCTTCCGCCCTTTTCCCCTCACTGTCTTTCTTTTGTTGGATGTGACTGCAATTTTTACACTAAAGTTGACCCTGTTAATCTATTACATTTCATTGCGTATATTGTATTGAACGTGCTTGTACTTTTGTTAAAGCGGTAAATTTATAGGCACAACCAAGCTCAATATCAAGTAATTAAGGTCACGTAACGGCCATGGCTAAAGTGTTCGCCGCCGAAGCGATGGTGGCTGAAACATAAGCTCCGGTCTCATAAGCTCGTAAGTGCCGAAGTTGAAACTCTCGTCACCTCACCTCCTTCATGTTGTTCTGGACGCCATCCTAGAGGTCGTCGTTGACGTCCTATACGCCGGTTTGATGCCATCCTCTACGACGTCGTCCATAACGTCATCCTTGGCGTCATTCTACATGCCATTCCAGAGGCCGTCCAAGACATCGTATGTCACAGGTTCGGGTTAAAAAGATCCCAGAAACAAACAAACTTGACATTTGAGTTTTACCGCTGTGAAGGCGCTGGGGCCACAACTTGGCGATTGACTTCCTGAGATGCGGTAGGAATTGAGAGCGAGCAGTTGCTGGCATTGCGAATACTATTGATTTGTAACGAAATTCAAAAGTAAAGAAATGGTGCACAGGGCGCACACACAGTAAAAAAAAGAAAAAAAAAGGAATAAAACACGTCGTCCTAGCGTTCCGCTCTTTGTATCCGCCAAACGAAAAACACACAAATTTGGAAAGCGTAACTACAGGAAGAGAAGCCCCATCAAATTTGACAAAACGTTCGGAGGAGAAGGAATATCCAATCAGAGTCCCAATATGTCGAACGTGGTCTAGTTCCTTGTGTCGCCAGTCGGGGTGGAGAAGTCATGGCGACTTGCATATTTGCAGTGCCGAACAGCGCTTATTCACAAGCACACATACATCAACAAAGACTTGCTCGGGGCCGACTAAATACCCCGACGACGCCTTGCTCGTGGTTCGACCATTCACACGACCGAAGCCTTGATCGGCTTTCCGCCAGCTATAACGCCGAAGCCTTTTCGCGTTCTACGAGCCACACCGCCGAAGCCTTGCTCCGCGTTCCGTCAACCACCCCTCGCGCGACTTCTGCGTTTTTTTTTACTTTTTCCTGAGTTTGTGTCCTTGTCACTTCCGAATCTCTCTCAATACGCAACCCAACAAAAAGACCGCGGACAAACCCGTTGAATTCTGTGACACTACACCCTCTTTAAACAAATGTTCGCGCGGGAAGTTAAAAAGAAAGAAGAAAAAAACTCACAAAATTTAGAGCTCACTATAGCTTCACGTTTTACTGCCGACATTTCTCAGGCACATTCTGCAACTAAGTAATTAGCAAAAACCGTTCATACAGATTCAAAATATTCTCCTATTTTAAGCCGTATTACTTGCTGCATTTTGACGGGTTTTATTGTACATTAATTTCTTTATTGTGTAACTGTACAATTGCCGGAGGTAGTCTTTCCGACAGTTAGAAAAAAGTGCGGTACAGAAATATTGACCGCGAACAGATGCATTCAAACTATATCTACACTCACCAGCACAAACATCAAAAGTACTTCGTGCTGCAAAATATTTCAAGACTTTTCCAATGAAATTCTATTGTGCACACTTTCCAACTCGGCTCAAACCTTAGCAATTCCTCACTCATATTACTGAAAGGCATAACCAGTTGCAAAGCAGATTCTCTCAAAAGAAAACCCTGGATGACTACAGTTATTTCCTTTCCAATTGAAACTCTAGGGTTTGTTCTTGCGTATTGACAAACAACACACAAAAGTAAAGAACACCACAGCTGCAGTTAAAGGCCGACCTGCAAAATATATTTCAACCAGGGTAAAAGTAGTCCTTACCACGCTTCCGATTTCCCCCTCTCCACTATTATCTTGATGGCGGGGAAATTCCTTTTGTTGCTGCATCTTGGGGCTGGATGAGCAGGGATAAGCTCCCGGCTCATCCGGCCCCAAGATATAGCAAACAAAGGAGTCACCCCGTCGTCAAGTTAGGAGTGGGAGAGGAGAAAATGGGAAGGGTGGCGAGGTTAATTTTCACACTGGTTGAAAAATTTTGCAAGTCAATCTTTAAGGACACATAAAAATACAATGTTCACAAGCAAAAAAAAGGTACCCACGTACAATTGTTTTTTATAATATTTCAAAAAAGCTCATTCAGTTTCCAAGGCAAAGCACGTTTCGTATTTTGAATCAAAAACAAATGATGAGCCACTCCACTCTGTGAAGGTCGATGACCAGCGAAGCTGTTTCACACACGACACAGACGTGACAGAATTTTTAACAAAGGTACGAACATATATGATGTCTTGATGGGTGATCATCGTGACGAACGGTACGCACACACATGTCGAGGACTATCACCACCCCAAGCAGCCGGAGGAATCTAGACGCACTTCAGCGGACCGCCCCCCGGCGGACGGGAAGTAAACTGGTCACGCAAGCCCTTGGAACAAAGTCAAGAGAGCGCCGTCTCTTAGCTCGTCCTCTCCTTTTCTGCTGAATTTGTTCATGGGTGGCGTGACGCAAAGTCCTGTGAGCATTTTCCCCACTAACTTTAGTGCGGAAACTGAATTCCTATTGAGGTCACGTGATGTCTATTTCCCGCTAAATTTATGTGAAAATTTCCCCGCCGAAGTTAGCGGAATAATTTTGCCACTAAAAATAGCGGGGATTGACGGAACGTGACACAAAGTCCTGACGTACTTTTTTCGCTATATTTAGCGGGGAAACTGAATTGGTGTTGAGGTCACGTGTCGTCAACTTCCCTCTAAATTTAGCGGGAAAATTTACCCCAAAATTTATGGCTAGGGTCCCGTAGATTTTTCGTGTGCGGCTGCAGAAATGACATCACTGCTTCGTGATGTAACCTGCCGTCACGACTCCGTGTCCAGTGACGTAAGTCTTCCAGATAAATGTAGCGGGGAAACTGCATTATTTGTGAGGTCATGTGACGTCAATGTCACCGCTTAATTTTGCATAAACCTTTTCCAGCCAAAATTAGCGGAACATTTATCCGCTAATTTTATCGGGGAAATTGACGTCATGCGACACGAAGTCGTGACACAATATGACGTCACGAAGCCGCGATGTGACGTCACGACTTTGTATAACATGATGTCAATTTCCCCTCTAACTTAGCATCGAAATTTTTCCGCTTCATTCAGCGGAGAAACGGCATTGGTGTTGCGGTCATGTGACATCAATTTTCCCGCTAAATGTAGCGGCAAGATTTTCCCACCAAGTAAAGGGAAAAAAATTGTCTGCAAAATTTAGTGCGAAATTTGACCTCATATTACGTCACCATTTCGTTACGTAACATGACGTTACAAAGTCAAGACGCCACATGGTGTAACGAAGCCGGCACGTAATTTTTGTTACTGCACACGAAAAATCTACGGGATCCAAGCAATAAACAACTTCGCTGTAAAATAAATAAATTAGTCTAACATGCATAAATGGTTGTACTTTGCGGTGGACACGCATGACACATTGGAGGCGCTTCCATCTCAAGTGACTCGCGGTCATGTGTTTGTCTTGCTGGTGCTGTCTTGGACCAACAACAACAGGCACTTCGTTTCTCGAACTTTCCAGTGTGTACCCTGGTCTTTAAAGCTCTGTACGTCTTTCTCAACAGCCTGCGTCTTCGAACAGTATTATTCTTGACTTAAACACGCTTTCCGCTGCGGCGTTGAGAAGCCAATATGTAACTTCTCAACTCTGAGGAGTTGACCATGTGGGCGTTATGATCCCTTGTTCGCTGTGCTCGCCAAACAGGCTGCCTGGGCCAAAACCGCTTCACAGCAGAGACTCGCCTTTCTCTCAGATGACGGCTGCACTGGGAGTCACCTCTTCCTCGAAGGTTTCCTCCACCTTGCAGTTTAGCAAGTTTCTCAGTAGGCTTGTTTTCGTTAGGTCTGCTTCTAGTAACCTTCGTTATACGCTTCTTCATCCTTGCTGCAAAATGTGGGCCGGTGCTTCCTTTTACCTTTCTATCACATTTCATCTTTTGAATATCAAGACTGGCCACTAACTCAGGCTTCCCATCACTTTCTTATCCGTCACCAGATCTTACCCCTTCTCTCGAAGGTTCCGTTTCGTTTCTGGCCACTCTGATTTCTCCACGGCAAAGATCATTGGTTCTCCCAGTTGTCGACATAACAACTGTTCCATCCAAGGTATCCTGACACTCCTTGCCCTCCTTGATTTCCTGTTTCATCGCAGCAAGTCCTGTAGTATTTTTCTTCACCATCTCATCCGTTGCTTTGCCAATCCTCGTCACCTTAAATTTCACATCTGGATCACCTTTATTAGAACCTCTGAGTTTCTGCAGCTGGATATTTTCCCCAGACGATTGAGAACCCCTTAAGACTGCTGTCTCTTTTTTGCAGTGTTGCGAGGTTCTCGGGCTTTTTAGGTGCCCCTTCACTTAGGGCAGTCACAGCGGAGAGGCGCTCCCCTTTGCCGACTGTTTCATGGACTTCGTCTCCATGGCTGCGGTGGCAAGAATCTCCAGATCTTGCTTCTCATTACAAGGCGAACCCTCTACAAATTTGTCCGATTTATTCCCGCCGGCCTTCGGGTCGACTTTCTTGTCATCGGATGTGCGCATACAAACGTTAGAATACTTCCAGAGCGTTGTCTCGGTTTCGTTGTCGACGAA
Source organism: Ixodes ricinus (assembly GCA_037355805.1). Classification (NCBI taxonomy): domain Eukaryota; kingdom Metazoa; phylum Arthropoda; class Arachnida; order Ixodida; family Ixodidae; genus Ixodes; species Ixodes ricinus. The sequence continues at coordinate 57,774 of JAZHYW010014300.1, read as the reverse complement.
ACTCGCGTTTACGAAGTTCGGCGCCGTGTTCAATATTTCCTGCAGCCTGATCCTCAGCTCTAGGCTTCGATGCTCTGCTTCAATACTCATTGAGTAGGTGTACCTAAGAAAGCCGCTCGGCCGTTTTAGGGCACCCGAAGAATAAAGATTATTATTATATTATTATTATTATTATATCTTGCTCCTGCGCTATCGTGGCTCCTTCCTTCTCTCTCTCCTAGTCCACCCATTCTTTCAGGCCCGAACCTTTAAGTCCTAGTTCTTTCCCGCAGTCCATTCGATCGTGGAGTTCCATGACTGCAGTTTTGCAAACACTTCTCGATACTCCGACCCTGGCCTGGACCTTCTCCTCCGCTCCCGATTGGCAGGCAAGGCCGTGTGCTCCCGAAACGGCGTCAGGCTCAGCAACGAGCTCCCTACGGCGAGGCAAACTCATTCGCTCTCATTCCTCCTCTCAGAATGGATCATCACACTGGACAGTAGGTCCTGTAGCGAAAGCTAGTTCGTAACAGGTTCGTGTTGCAAAGATCCCACAAAACAAGCAAACCTGTAACTTGAAATGAACCGCTGTCCAGGTGCTAGGGCCCCACCTTGTCGATGGACTTCCTGAGAGGCGGTAGGAACAGAGAGCGAGTCGTGCCTGGCGTTACAAACAGAGTTTAATAACAACAGAATTCAAAAGTAAAAAAAAAACTTGCAGAGGGCGCACAGATTGTCGGAATAAAAATAAAAACAACAGAATAGAACATATCTTGTGAGAGTTCCGCTTTTCCTCACCGCGACACGAAAAGCATACAAGCTTCGAAAGCGTACCAACAGGAAAAAAATACCCATCGAAGTCGTCGACATACAGTTTCGAAGAGAGGAGTTGATTCCAATCAATATCCCAAGATGTCGGTGGTTGTCCGGTCCTTTGCGAGGCCAGTCAAGGTCCAGAAGTCATGGCGATTTGGATACTTCCAGTGCCTGACAGCTTTCATACAGAAGCACACAAACATCGTAGAAGACTTGCCCGGGGCCGACAAACCAACTCGACGAATCCTCGCTCAGGGTTCAACCACCCAAACCGCCGAAACCTTGTTCGGCGTTCCACCAGCCATACCGCGAAGCCTTGCTTCGCTTTGCACCAGCCAACCGCCGAACCCTTGTTCCGCGTTCCATCAACCACCCGCGCGCGGCTTCTCACTTTTTTCTTGTTTTTCTCTTCCTCCAAGCTCGTGAAATACAACCTAGAAGACAAGGCCTGCGTGTTTCCTCCTCTAAACATCATCACTAGTAGATCCCCTCAGCGCCCCGTATGCAGCTAGGATGGGCACATATCATCTGTTTCATCGTCCGCGACATCGTCGGCACCATCGTCTGCTTCAGTGGTCATGCTCAGAACGAGTTTACACTAACAGGCTGCTAAGACCGCAATCTTGACGGGGTCGCACCGGCTCACATTACTAGGCTGTTAAGATGGGCAATGATAATGGTGTCGCATGGACGTTATAAATGAACTGTGGAAGCTCGCTATCAGCGGCTGCTTAGCAGTCGAGCATACAGCTCTGGTCGCCAGTGAATGCAGCGCCGTTCTGACGTGGCCCATACTCTCGTCAAGCGTCAGCGTGTTTGCCCCTTGCGTCGGGTAGGGGATGTAAAAACAAAACGTCATACGCAGGCCTTGTCTTCTGGGTGGTATTGGCTCTTGTCCCCTGCACTCGCGCACACCACAAAAAGCGGAACACCAACAAAAAGGACATGGACAAAAATCGTTTAATTCTGTGACATCGTCCTCGAGGTTCTATTGTACGTCCTCCTGGACACCATTTTTGACGACGGCCTTGACGTCGAACTAGATATCGTCCTTGAGATCATCCTAAAGGTCGTCCTACACGTCGTTCTTGAGGTTGTTCTCTAGAACGTCGTCCTCGATGTCGTCCTTGATTTTGTGCTAGAGGGCGTATTAGATGGATTTGTTAAAGTATTAACGAGTCCAAAACAAAGGCTGTACTTTTCAGACCTAAAAATTGGAAAGAAAATATTGGGAACCCCCTCATGATAGGGACTTGTACTGTGGATATCGTGCCCTCAGTTAAAAGCCTAGGAGTTGTGTTTGAAGAACACTTAGTTTGGAGCAAACATATTGAAATAATTGCTAATAAACTCTCTCGCGTTGTCGTAATCTTACAAAGTTGCAGTTTTCTCTACCCACTAATATAAAAGTGCTCATTTACAATTCCCTGTTTATTTTTCACCTCAACTACAGCCACCTAGTTTGGGGAAGACAACCACGTCAAACGTTAATAAACTTTTTTGCTACAAAATGTCGTGTGCGCTATCTCTGGTTCTCCTTACGATGCACATACGGAACCAATTTTTAAAAGTCGTAATGTACGTCCGGTTCAATTTTTATATAATGATATACTGCTTAAGAGGTACTGTGCCGTAAGAAAGGAAATAACAACAACATTGAACAATTATCTTGATTAACAAGAAACACTAACATTTATAACACACGTAACAATGAAACATGGATCATTCCTCATGCACGCATGATTTACAGAAATCTATCTTTATTTTACACATTACCATTTTTACTGAATTCGCTTGATCATTAGAAATGACAAAAAAGTGTTTCATGTTCCATACAGTTTATATATCTAGGTTTATAGTCTTCACCTTGTATATCTTCGCGCACATGAATTGTCTAATGTGTAGTAGGTGATGCTGATGTTGGGTTACGCGTTTTTTATTGTATATTATTACCTGTGCTGTTGCTAGCTCTTTTGCTTGTTTTTTACGTTGCAATGGGAGTATGCGTATGTACAAGGGGCTCAGACTCAGTCAAGCCGCACCCTTGCGGCTTTTTGTCTGAGCTCCATACATCATTTGTTTAGTACTTTGTACTTGATGTTAAATAAACTTTGATTTGGTTTGATTTGATTTTAAGTCGATCACTGCGACGTCGTTCACGACATCGTCGTATACATCGTCTTAGAGGTCAATAAAAGGTCGTCCTATTGATACTGACCAATTCTTGTGGTCGTTAAGGGGCCGTGCTATATACGTTTAATTAAAATTGTGTGTTAAAATATTCCTGATGTGCATATTTTCTATCATTTTGAATCCCCGATCATGTAATGTATCCTACGGATGCACTTGAGACAAAATAAAAGAAAATTAAATTAAAATTTCACTTTTTAGGGCACATATTTACCTTGAAGATTTGGAGGCGATGGTTGTTGAACGCCAGCCCAGGTCACAAGTAACCTGAAACGAGCTCGCAGTTGCAGTTATTTAACGCTAAGAATTTTTCTGAAAATTTGTCAATGCCGGAACAAAATGCGCAATGCCCGCCAGAAAGAAAACCATCCTTTGACGCCATATGGTTGCGTATTTTTCAATGATATCGCGCAGGACACTTTAAAAAAAAGAGTAAAAAGGTAGCAATGGCGCGAATTCCTCGCTTCTACTGACGCGCCAACGAGCGGACACGAGACGAGAGTATTGAACCATGGTTAAAAGCGCTAAAAAGACGTACACAAGATGGAAGACAAAGAAGCGCCCGTGTCTGTCTTCTCTCTTGTGTACGTCTTTTAGCGTTTTTAACCATGCTTCAATACAGTGAACACCAACTAGCCAACAACAAGTTTCTTTACGAGAAGAGAGGATGGAGAGGTTTTTCTTCTTCACCGTTCAGACGGGAGAAAGCTAACGTCCTCCCACCTTGCCTTCTTCCGACTTCATTTTACGAGCACGTCGCACGCGTAGTTTATTAAATGTTGCTGAGTCGATTGAGCTTTAGCGGCAGCGAATGCCGCCTGTAATTGTCTCCCAGTCCATACCTGCAGAACATTTCGGTTCCAGTGACATTTTTACACCTATTTCCGTCAAACGATCAAACAAAGCCTATAGAAACAGCGAATTTCCGGAGCAGTTTGAGCAGCGCCACGTAGAATGGGCTAAGATGGCCCTTTCCGGATTGCGGAATACACGCGCAACCACGCGGAACAATGTGTCGACAGTTGACGACGTTATGGAAATCGCGGAAACTGCGTCCAAGACAGGCATGTTTTGCTGCCGGGTGCATGGGTTCCTTCTGTGCTGATTTAGGTTCTGTTTTTCGATGCCGAGTGTCAACCGGCAATCAACGTGGTTCTGTATTTCTGCGTGTCAACAGCGTAGCTGCAACATCGCGGTGGCAGTGTTGTGCGTTGTGTACGGAAGATTAGAATTATTGCTGATGTGACCGTGTGTTCGCTTATCAGTGGTGCAACAACAAGTTAAGATGACGTAAGCTGTCGGGCATTGATGCTGCCGGTTAGGCCGTGCTTTAAGGAGGCCGGTGTTGCAGGTCACCATTCCGATTCACATAAAAGAGTTTAAGACGGCTTCAGGGATTACCGTGCAATCAATCGACGTGTGGATAGTCATATTCAAACGGTGGTCTGAACCGTAGCTTATATTGTACAGTGTCCAATGTGACTGTCGTCTACGATATCCTGTTGTCTCCTCCCCGAGAGCGCTTGCGCTCAGGGGAAAGGACTGAAAATTATGGAAATAGGACGGAAAATACGTATATTTACAGTTTGGATTTTTAGCATTAGAGGAAGATGGCAGTAAGATTGTAAAAAAAAAGCTCTGCTTTATATAGCTGTTTAAACATTCTACGATTACTAGAGAAACTGCCCTCCAAGTGGCGCACTGGGTTGAGCGCTAGGCGTTTTCGATCTCACCACGGCGTAGCACAGTACACTTAACACCCGCCGGAAGTCGCGGCTTTTACTGCATTCAAGTTGATCGAAAAGCGATTTCTCTGCCCGTGAAGCTTCGCATGTATGTACCTTGAGTGAATACTTCCTCTACAAAGATTAATTACAGATGACAGTTGCAGCCGCACGCGAACAGTAGAAATAGAAAAAACAAAACATTACAATAAAATTACTGGCTACCACGCGCCGTGCGGGGAAGCAAACACATGATTTGGAACCGCATTGGAACAACTTGATTTATTGGCCTTCAAATAATTACGGCATTAGCGTTTTTTTTTAGAAGAGATACATTTCCTGAGCCCTTAAAAATACACTCAGAGGTATGACGTTACTGAAAAAAATCAACATGCTGGGAATATTATTAATGACTTAGGTGGTCACTGAGAAAGGCGGAAACGCAGCGATTAGAGATTAGTCATCGGATTAGTGTGCAGTTTTATTGATGTTCGTATGTGCCATGTATGTGTATGCGCTGAGTATGTATGTTCACCGGATGCTTGTAAAATGCGTACTGTGCCTAACTGTGTGTATAATAGAGGTGCCCGAAGGTCCCGAAGCCCAACGGTGGTGTGAGCAAATATAAATATTTTTGTAGAACATAAATTCGTTGGTATCTAGCGCCACCTAGCTCAGCTACTTCCAATTACTCTGCTTGTCGTGCCATCTGGTCGCAAGCGATTTAATCTTTTTTGCACGTGTCACGATGATTTCTGGTTACGGTGCCGCCGCCCATTTGAATTTGCTCTTTCGAAAGCGACTTTTGGTTTCGCGAATGGTTTACCTCTCATATGTGATGTGCGGTTGAGGAAGGAATTGTGGCTCGAGGAATAGCAGAGGGAAGGCGTAAGGTGCGCGAAGTAACTGGGTATCTGTTGTTTCGTTATAATCGCAGTGCTGACGACAAAAAGACTGAGTAACTGCTTTCGAAACCCAAGTATATTACCTGCGGAGAAAAGCTGGCTTTGGGAAAAAAAAATACATTTCGCAAAACGCTCGAGTTACGCTTTTACTTGCTGCTCCTCTTGCTCCGTACAATAGACGTAACGTCCTCGAAGAGCATTATCGAGCTCGATTTGCTCCATTGGGTGCCGCCATAATGAGATGCAGGCGACGGAGGAACTTCGCTACCCTGCTTTAAGAACCAAAGATTCTCCCTTTCTAAAAGGAAAATAGCTGACAAGAGTGTTTCTCCCTAGAAAGAGGACTATCGAGACCCTCTTTTCTAAGAGTGCAGAGCAAGGCAACTTGTCATGGCCGTCACAGAGGTGGGAGTAATGAAATTATTCTAATTAACTTACTTCTGAGAGTAATTTGTAATTATCTCATTACTTTTTCATGCAAGTAATTTAGTAATGCAATGAATTACCTTAGTGGCGGCAATTGTAATTAAATCTTTGATTACTTTATGGGTCTTCAGGCTGGTTTTTTTTTCGCGGAAATTGACAAAAAAAAGCGGTACTGGCCTTTGAAAAAAAAATTGCTTTAAAAAATAACGAAAACGAGACGACAAATATGGTTTCCCTTTGTAGCCGCTGGCTCGTGTAATGGTCTGACTGGAGGGTCGTGCCGCCTAAATCCTTCTGGGATTGTGTTGCTGTGACCAGGAAATAGGCTTCCTCAAACCTGACTTTTGTCCCGCTTGAAGATTATCTTGCCCCGAAATTCACACAAAGAAGACAATGTCTCATTGAGCCCCGACGCGAGCCAACGACACTAGAATGAGTCACGCTCAGAACCCAAAGACCTGCCAAAAGCCTCCCTGCTTTATTCGTCTTCCTTCAATATATCCACCTAAGCACTTGACAAAAGGCCGCGATCTTTCTCGAATATCACGTCATCGTTAGCCGATCCGATCAGGCCTTGAACTCTGACTTCGGCGCAGCGCCCGGTTGCTCACGCGAAACACCGGGAGACTCAAGGCAGCTACATCCGGTCGGTAACATCACACACAGCCTACAAGAATATTCAATACAAAGGTAATCCATGCCCAGACGCATCCAGTATCAACCGCATGCGCAGCGGGTATTTTGGAAAAACGTGAACCCACAACACACACAGACCCAAGATGAGTCTGTTCGGTTTGGGAGGGAATTTTTGTTTGCAATATCCTCCATTGGTTTTGCCCAATGGCGGGGTATAGGTTGACGGTTGTTACTTTGCAAATGCAGAGTACGTTCCTTCTTTTTGTTTAGCTCCCTAAGCACAGTCGGTTCTGGTTGTGGGTCTCGATTGTGGGAGAGGCTTGTATACGTTGGGTGGAGACGCTCGAGCAAGCTCACCTGACTGGCTTTAAGGTTGGCAGTTGTAGGTTACGTGTTGGTGTGTTACAGTATAGAAATGTCTATAGGAAGATACATTTTCCAGCTCAGATTTGAGAGCGTGTTGTGCTGTCCCGTTTTTGTCCAGCGTCTCTGGAGGCTTTCACTTTAATGCCTTCAAACTGCGAAGAATTACCGTGGCCCGATTTAGGGGCATACTGTTTTTTCATGTCTGGGAATGGCAATAATATCGTGGTGGCCTGTAGACTATGTCCTCCTGGGCCGAAAACGCTATCCTCCAATGTCAAGGCAACGTCAAATCTTCGAAAACATATGCATGTAAGTTGTTTCAACTGAATAAATTATGTTTAGCGAATATTTTATTCCATATCGTGTATACAGGCAATTCACGTTCCATAAGTCAACGCTGACACATGCCCATAGTTAAAGGTCTACTGTCAACCAATTGTTGTGCCCTTCCGGTTGCGTTGTAAGTGTTCACTTTTGAGCCTGCTGTTTATTTTTTCGCGGTGCGAACTCCTTCCGCTCAAGTGCCATGAATATTTTTTTTTTTGGTTTAGAAGAAATTTAAGACGCATTTAACGAGTACGAGGGCCGGACGACAAAGAGAGAGATGGACCTCGTGTCATTCGCTGATTCTCTAAATGCGAAATAGCCAAAGCTGACGGCCTCCTGGAGAAAACAAGACTAATCCTCTTCTAAGCAAGAGATTCATCCGGCAATCACGCAGTTTGTAGTGGGCTCGTTTCAGAGTTCCTCAATTGTAAAGCGTGAGGACTTTGTTGACTACACATTGCAGCCAAGTGTCAAAATATTTTCTCTCAAGGGAGTGCCTGACAGGATTGGCGCTATGTAAAGAAATATGAAAATAAGACTACGATCTTTTCTGCGAAATACCATCACTATCTGCTGCACTGCATATTGTTGAACTACGCTCCGGCGATATTCCCTACTGCTCTTATTTGTCATTTATGTCGACTGGCTTATGTCAAATGCATTCTGTTTATTTGATAAGAAATATTTATTTCAGGAGCCTTCCCGATGAAACCGCCCACTTGATGGACAATGGATGCCAGAGACAATCTGTGGTGTTGACATGCATGTGCTTGACCGGTGATCACACACACGACGTGCTCCAAGCGGCACTACATACTGTTTTCACGGACCGGCATTCTTAACAGTCTGCTCAAATGTCACTGACAATGAGACTAACTTCAGGAACGCATTAATAATATTAATAATAATAATTCTTTATTTGTATCATGCCCCAAAACAACCTATTGGTTACAGTGTGGTGGCACAGAAAAAGTTTGAAAAAGGGGAAAAAACACACGAAAGAGTACACAATCTTAAATTAAGGTACGGGATTAGTGCAATCGTGCAACTGCGGAAAGTTGAATTAAATGTCTCATAACATGTCAATTTTCGAAGGATATTTGAACAATCCGAAGTCAGCGAAGATGGTGACGTAGAGATGGCGAACTTGAGCCTGACTCTGCAAAGGCGTCTGGTTTCGGACGCCTGTCTCAAAGTGAGTGAAGTACGCCTTCCGAAGCATGAGAGTTGAGCTGCCCACACTCTCAACCTGGTGGCCACAGTCGATGCAAAACGTGCCCTCGAAGACGTACGATACAAACGTTTCTGCACAAGCTTCATCATAGAATTCTGAGCGTTGTGGAACAAGCAGCAGCACTCGAGCATCGCCTCAGAAATAGTGAAGAGCCAGCTCCGACGGTTCCTGTTTTTACCATGTCCGACACGATGGACTTCCCTCTACCGAGCACTGGAGCAAATTGGAATACTAGGAAGTGGCATCAACACGCTTCTAGATGACCTGAACCTTCCAAGGATTGTCGCCGACGACTTGGCCTTTCTTGAACAGTACACGTCGATAAGTCAGATTTGATATATTAATATTATCCTTTGGGCTGGCTATTACTCTTGTTCCCTATTTTCTTCATTGAGTGTGTTCAGTTTTTGGCTAATTTATTGCGTTTGGATCAATGTTTCAGATTTTGAAACTAGTGGTACACTTTCTTGATATTCTACAGGGTGAAAAGTATATGTACATGATTGTTCTGCTCCAGACGCTATGATCGCTGGAAAGTGCTCTACATAAAACGGCGGAGCTGCAGTTCTGCAGGCCCCTTCTTGGTGCCCTGAAAATCAGTGTTTCAAAAGGTACATTCAGAACTGTATTTTTTTTATCTGCAATGTCAATGATCCCTTTGCTTGTACCACTTATCGACTGTACCGAATAACCTAATTCGGTACACGCTCAGAATGGTGTAAATCTAAAGTCGAAGCGAATCATGTGTGCGATGCGTGACGTACTAACGTTATAGTGAGAAGGCCGGGCATCATTTGATGAAAGCCAGCAAGACCAATCACCTTATGTGTGTGTATTCTATGATGATCATCAAACAAATTCTTTCATGTTCTCAAAACAACTTCAAGACCCGGACAACATGATTGCGGCCGCGACACATTAGAGGTTCAAGCTGACATGGCGGCAAGACAAGGAACAGGAGGCAAAAAACTGGAAACTGGCAAAGTGCCATCATGATGCTTTATTTCCCACACGAGAACGCGAGAAAATAATAATTGGGGTTGTGTGGATATTTATACAGCGAGTCGTTGGTCAGCCATTTTAAAGTTGCGACGAGTTACTCGCTGTAGATGAGCAATTTAACCAGTGCAGTATAACCGCTAGCCGGGGGTCTTTAACGTGCACCACGCACTTGTGATACACGACCGCACGCCGGTACGATGCTCATCCAGATCGAAACGGGCAGGGTGGCGATTGAACCCAGGATCCCTGGGTTCTGCAGCGCGAGCTTTCGCTCCACGTGCTCCGAGGTGGTGTGCGCTAGCCCACTCAGCCAGCGATCCCCCCACGAGAAAATCGAACCAACCTCAGAAGTTTAATACCCAGACGAGAATTTGTTGAGCATCAGGTGGTCAGAATCGCGTAGTCCCGTGGCTGACGAATTTGAGCGTTGGACGCAGCTCAAGACGGCAGACTTCTTCGTTTTCGAGAGCCTTCCGAGTATAAAAGAACTATTCGTCCGTTTTAACACTGGACCAACGTCGTCTGCACCAACTGAGAGATTGTGCAGCATGGCCAGAGACGCGCTATCTTTCAAAAGAGACTCTCTTTCCCACAAAAGTTTTAAAACTGAGCTTCTCCTAAGATGTGACAGAAACTTCTTGTTGGCTTGACTTGACAGTAAATAGCGTTTTAATAAAAGTTTGTATGAAATTAAATAGTGTGTACCTCCTCCATTAAAAAATATAAAACAGTACCTTGAAAAAAGTTTATTTAGTTTCTGTTGTAAATTGCAATTGTAATTGGTTACTTTTGTGCTGCAGTAATTTGTAACGTAATTTATTTACAGTTCAGCCATTATAAGCGAAGTAATCAGTAATGTAATTTAATTACAAAAAATAGTAATTTTCCCAGCTCTCGCCAATAATGTGGCTTATCGGTTTAGTTAGCCAGCCACAAAACACCGTATGGAATCAGCTGCGGCGCACTGTGACTGAAACTAGTTGCGCAAATTTGGCCATTAACAATTTACCCTCCAGAGTCAAACGAGGTTTGTCCTACCGGTGGGCATCATGTGTTTGGTTTCGGTATTGAGAGATTTTCAGAACCAAATCTTGACAATGAGTAACTCAGACTGCGTGCTCGATTCATGATTTTTAAAAACTGGTCAGGACTTAAACATTGATTGAATTTATTTCTTCCCCATAATCATGTGCCCTAAGGCGTCTAAACAAATTAATACGAGAATGTTTGTTAATTACTGATTGCTTAGTTGGATTAGACGTTGAGTATAATGCCCGCCTGGCCGTAGAACCTACTTGCAGAAACCGCATTTGTTTAGCTTTCACATCTTTTATTAGAAAAATATGTACTCGACAAACAAGCTACCTGTATATAATTTCAACACTACTTGAAAATCTAATCTTAAACCCGGACTTAACACATTAAAAAATAGCATACTGCATTGCCTGAGTTTAAGATCTGTGTTGCTACCCAATGAAAGCGTTAATTTATGTTTTTAATTGCCAAGGCGTGAATAACTAATGAAATGCAGATCATTCCACCGTCTGCAAATTTGATTTTGAGGGCCAAACTTTATGCGCAAAAAAATGTGATCTGAAAAAGTTCTTTGTTGCAGATGTGGTCGAAACTGCCAGGGCAGGCCGATTTATAACCAGGATGCTTCATGCTTGCAAAGATGTCGCTATTAGGCTGAACATCAAGTCATCTATAATTCAGGTTGGTGGACTGGATGTTAAAACAAAGCTACATATGACTTATGTGATCACTATAAGCGCCAAGAAAGTTTTGTAGCGCCCTCCTATAAGAAGCGCGTAAGCCGGCCGCGTCGCGGCGGTAGCCTATAGTTCGCCGCCAACTAGCGGTAGCCGGAGCAGGATCATCGGGAAGCGATAGTGACAAAGAGCACAGCCGACATTGTTCCCGTCGTGAGTACGACGGGGTAACGGTTACGAATCCTGAAAGCGTCTTCTGTGGTGCCACTATGACGAAGGAAAAACTTCTTCATGAATCTGGCCACGTGTACTACGTGAAGAAGGTCCGTTTCGACGGAGAAAAGAATGCCACAGCGTGCTACAATCCGCAGACGAAATTCAGAGCGACTACAAAAAACGTTGAGCTTCGCGTAAGTACATAAGATACTTTTCTTAGTTGGCGCTGAGTAGACTGCGCCGATGACGTACGTTTATTGCTTGTTGAATCATCTTGACAACAACCGAGTGATTGGTTTTGCGCCGTTCCGTGATTCCCAGCACTAGTATCTTCCTGTAGGTTGATATAAACGTTCAATGGTGGGTTGTAGCTTGGGTGGGCGACATCGTCCCGCAGGAACGCCGGAACCGGCTGTCGTCTGCTGGCCAAGAGTCGTCTGCTGCGAAACCAACCAACTTCGAATGAACGTCCACCGCCGCAACATTGCCGTCCGTTAGAGTAGCGATCTCTTCGGGAACAGTTCATGAGACTAAGATACGATCAATCCACCTGAGAATCTGCCGCGGATGCTAGTAATAGGGCGACTTCTCGAGCGGATGCGGTCGATTACAGGGCTGCGATCGTTCAAACATCGTAAAAAATCCACGACGTTTTCAGAAAAGGGTTCATGCGAATTAGGCGTAGTTGAAAAGTAACATGTCGTCGTGTTTCTCCTGTGTGGTGCTGATAGAGAGGGAATTTCAAGAGTTCCCTTGCCGTTAAAAAAAATCATAGAACTAATTTTAGTCGTAAGGGCGCTGCTGCTGAGGCGGTAAAGAGGCCTCCGTGACCACAACCATAGAGTGTTGTCGCTTTCCTGCTCCAACGCTCTTATTGGGTCGCGGGTTCGAAGCGTCTACAATCCGCTAAATTATATTGAAACGGACTTTAGTGATCTGCCCTTCTTCCGTCGCTCTCCATTGCCCCCCGTCTCGTCCCGCCTTCCTAGGGCTCGCCCTTTCTTTCTTTACGTGGCGTTGCCTTCGCTTTCACTGTACACAACTAGTGACATGGAGTATAGTGCTGAAAGGAGTATAGTTGTATCTTCGTGTCACGTGCCTTGTACCTCACTCGACCAACGTAGAAAATTGAGACCTTCTCCCGTCCTTATCCTGTTGTGACCTTCTCCGTTCGTATGTTCTGGGTATGTGTCCTACTGAAGTTTCGCAGCGCATACGCAGCGCCACTCCTCCAACTGGCGTGGTACACCCATACTAGTTGGGCGTACGCGCAGAAGACGGCGTGGGAGGCTGTTCCGCTTGTTGTGCTAGTCTCGCGCTTTTAGTGTAATTTACCGATGGGAAAAGGGCAGGCCACCAGATAATATTGTGCAGCGAAATGCCACAACATCGTATTAAATATAAAGGTAAATATCTGTCGCCCAAAAAGACTTATTCGTTCCCAAGGTAACTCCAAAATATCGCCAGATGCATGAGTCGCGAGATGTGTGCAGGACGGAGCGAAAGTTTATTCTCTATCTGGTCGCGTGATTCAGTAGTGAAACTACGCGTACTTGTCTCGTTAATATGAACTTTTCGTGTGTTTTATGTGTGTGCTTATAGAGGCTCAATGTGGATGAGCAATATCCGTTTGGCGCCGAAAAAGATGCACTGCCTTACCCGTTAGCTTCGGCGCTTCCAAAGCCAAGGGCGCGAAAGCGTAGTTCTGAAAAATCCTGCGCTCCAAAAACACTCGTGCAGATAAGGCGCTCATAAAAACGATGCGCGTGTGCCCGTTCCTTTAGTGGCACTCACAACAAGATTTCAAGTTCAGTTTTACATCTGCCATGTTGGTTGGGACAAGAAACCAGCGACGAGCACGTGCGTGCGCCAGAAGAGCATAAAATAGCACAAATCCTTAGGTCGCATGTGTGGGTGAGGATCGATGACGGTGAGCAGTAGTCCTCGATTGTTACCGACAACGCTACGAAATTGACAAAAAGCCGAGAAATCTCGGCATAACTAGGATGGACGCTCACAGAGTGTTGCCAGTTGTTCAAAAAATTTCCAATATGGCCTATTTAGCCAGTCCAGTAGAACCGCTAGCCTGAGGGTGCGGTGCTAATCCAGATGGAAACGGGCAGAGATGGGGATTGAATCCAGGATCCATGAGTTCTGGAGCGCGAACATTTGCTCCACGTGCTCCGAGCTGGTGTGCGCCAGCCCACTCGGCCACCAATCTCCACAGGAATTTTCGTAGATCGCGCGCAAGAGTTTCTAGCGTTTCGCGTTGCTGGGTGGAGCTCGTGCCGTAACTTTGAGAACGGAATGAGCTCGTGCCCGCACGGCTCACAGTGTGCAACTGACGTTCTACGATACATCCCTAATGAAATAGCTCCGATGCTTGCCGTGACTGTTGACGACGGATACCCGAATATGCAGTTACCATTTGTTAAACTACATTTAAATATGAGTACTAAGCTCACTTTGCTTACCTGCATTTTATTCACCGATGCTTAAGATAGAAAGCAAGTAAGCAACAAAATAAATTAGGTAATATGAGGCAGATAAGCGTAGCCCGTATAGCACACTGACTTGAACGCATTGTTGAAAAGAGAATGACAATGACGAATGAACTCTAGATTTTTTTAAATATTAGAAGGCTGGAGTTAGACTAAAACAAGCATACTAACTTTCCAAAAAACCCTAGATAATTAGACACTAGAAGATTCCTGTGTCAATCATTTAGAGGTTGTTGGTAATATCTTATAGATATACATAAGAAGAACGCACGTAACTCAAGTAAATAACTAAAAATGTATGGCTGACATTTAAAAGTATATGCATTTTTCCTAGATATTTCTAGATTCACGATCCCTTCCTGGCTCAGGATTTCTAGATATATCAAGTGTAACTGCGCCTTAACAGAAAACAGCAGGACAGCAAGCAAGAGAATTGTCTTGTAGTTACCCGCACCCAGCTGTTTTCAAAAAGTTTTATTCTGAAGTTGCATATAAAAAATAAGTTAAAAAAGGAAGACGGAACTGCCGCAAATGTCTGCCTTTAACTGCAACATTCTATTTCAGTGATTGCGATAGATTAGGCAACTAGTAATCCTGCACAACGCTTGTTTCTCCAGATGTGCGCAATTTGCGGGGTACAAATATTAGTGAACGAAGACTAACAGCAAGGGTTCAATATTCAGCGGCTAGAAAGCAAACGTAAAATATTAACTTTTACTCCCAGGGGTCCAAATGAAAGTGCGCCACATATAGTACCCGGGGTATAAATTCAAGGAACCAATAATTAGTCCGAGACGCCCAGGGGTCTAAATAAAAGGGCGGCAGATTTATTCTCAAGGGCCTAAATGGAATGGCGCTAAAGGTAGTCCTGGGTTTCCAACTTTGAGGGACCAACTATTGAGGCGCAATGGTCGCTCCCGGTCCCGTTTGTCCCCCATGAGATTGATGGTGGTGGCAGCGCATTTGGACGCCGGAGGGACTAAATATCGCTCCCTTTTAAGCAGAGTGTATACTTTACTCAATCGCAAATGCCGAACATGGCGACGCTTTTAGTCGCGTATCTCGACGTCGCAAATACCAGCTGACAACCTACGAAACGCAAAGGGTGTTAATAAACAATGTACTCCAGCGATGAAACAATGTGGTTATAACATTGACTTTGCCTACGAGGGGCGTTCATAAAGTTCGTATTATCGGCACAAAAAATAAAAGAAAACGGAACAAAACAGGCATCAACATGAGCGCGCGTCCCTCTAGTTTCCGCACAGTATAAATATCGCATGAAATTGTAGCTTGGAATGCAACTAGGAAGACAAAACAAAAATGGCACCGCCCGTCGGTGCCAGGCACATGCAGTGATCCGTTTTCTTTCATTTGAAGGGAAGCAATGCAAAGGATATTCATTCCAATCTGGGAGCGTCGTTCAGGGACAACGCCCCAGTTTACGACACTTTTGGTTAAATGCACAGAGGCTTCTAGTGTGGCAAAAAAAAAAAGAGGAAAGCATTTCAAAGACGGCGACCGAGTGACTGTTGTAGTGGAGCAATTCCTGAACACTCAAGACGAGGAGTTCTATAACAATGGCCTCCGGCATGGTGCATTGCTGGAAAAAGTGGGTAACTTTTGGTGGCGAACATGTAGAGAAAGTCTCAACTCCTACTCGAGTTTGATTGCTGAATCTCTATTCCTTTGTGACAATAATACGAACTTTATGAACGCCCCTCGTATATAGCAATCCCGTTTGCGCTTCACAACCAGTTTGTGCGAAAACATAACATCATTGCTTTTGATAAGCATTTTGCTGTTTTAATCTATCCGCATAAAACTGTTAACATAACTATAATGCTCGGCGTTCCACATCTGGCATTCCTAACTCTTCCCACCTTTTTAAACGACTGTGTGTCCTAACATAAGAAACCGGCATTTTAAAATTTATAAACAAGACGTTGCACATATCAGGCACACACTATCATGCAAAGCTAAAGTGACTAAAATCGAAAAACCTTCATGTTTACAATAATATTATTATCTCTTCTGGTGAAGCCTCAGCAGCTGTTGCATTCATTTTCGTGCACGAAACGATGACTCGCCCACAAAGTGAGAACACAATGTCACTGCCTTTATTTCAGCAATATACGCACTTGCAGACTTGTGCTGATAAAGCCTCTACACCGAAACTCGCGTAGTGTGACTGCACTTGCTACTTAAGCGCTATACTATAGCTCCTTTGGAGCAAGGTAGCGCAATGTAGAACGCAATCCCTTGGCAACGAGTGGCGAGCGCTCGGAGGTTCCAACTCCGGTCACAAATGCCTAGGGAACGTGAGAAAATCCTTGTCTCTTCATTGTTTTCGGTATGTACGGAACCACACTACATTTTGACATAATAAATTAACATTTTATAATAATTTCCGCTAACTTTAGAGCCTCATAAGAACGTAATTTAAAAAAAAAACCAAGAGCGGCATTGTGCAACAGACGACATGGCGAAATAAAGGACGATCACTCGGAAGCAACTAGGTGCATCGACGGTCTCTCGCGCTGTTCAAAAAATTGCGCAAAAAAACAACAAAAAAACGTTGCAATTTTTACCTGACTTACTCCTGCCAACCCAAAAAGCCCATTTCCGCTGCGGAAAAAAATTGTCTGCTTCAACGCCATTGCCTTGAAAATTGCTTTCCCACAATTTTCACACGCCTACAATGTTAAAAATCTTTTATAAAGTGTTTAGTGCTTTAGAAACTTCGCGACAGACTAGTTTAAAAAAGTGTAAAATTGGTGGTTTTTTTTGTTTGTTTTTTGTTGTAATCGACTGTGTTGCGTCGATTTTGATGTGTTCTCCCATAGGGAGGGCGCCTCCCGGAACCGCGAGTACCACGCGACTCGCGCCGAGCTGCTCTGTCGGTCATGTTGTCGGTAAAACAGGCGGATCAAAGGATTGCGTTGCTCTGCTCCTAGGAGCTATATATGCTATACTCGCTACTGCCCAACCTCGGTGTCACAGCACTTCTGCAAACATTCACCGTAAAATTGTCAGCAACCATTCAAAATTGACACCTGTACAATTGTCTTGCAGAATATCACCTTATTTAGTAATAGCTGTGTCAATATTCATTTATAAAAGGACGGTTTCGTTTAAAATACGATATATAAAAGTTGTAGGTTTTGGCAACAAAGCATTGTTGCCGAATTTTAGAAATAGCTCGTCGAAAATTCGGGTTTGCCTACTCCGAAATTCGGCACCTAATTTTTTATTCAGCAAAAGTTGGGCACAGCACTAGTATCTAGACTGGCTGTTTCAATATAATCTGCAATTCAAAATATTCGGCGATGCGCCCAAAACAAACTATCTTTAAACAATTTGCTTCCTCTCGGAGGTCATGGGAATGTCGAACAGCCATGGGCTGTGTCCCAAACCTTACCTGACTAACCTGCCTTTTACGTCAGCGAGTAATACCACGTGACGTTGGGATTAAACGATCCGTGACTCGATTTTGCGATGGCCGGGATTATCACCTTGATACTACGCGGATTGGTTTTGTCTTGGTCTACGGCAAAAGAAAACATAGTAGAGATGGCGGAAAATAGCAGACTATCTCTTTTGTTCATGGAGAAAGCACTCGTTTTCGAAGAGACGATAGTATTCACTGCTTCGTTGTTTTCTTGTTGAGAGTGACGACTCGGTGTTTTCCAGGCTGGTTCCACCAGCTCTTTTGTTCACCTTCCTTGAACTATACTGATCAAAATTACTACTCCTTTAGTTTAACATCCAAAATGTATTTTTATTAACCAGCACAATCGCTGTAAGTCTAGTCCAGGTGCCCCAAAGGCATGCGTTCCACACATCGTAATTTTCACCACTAGGTTTTATCAAGCTTCCACAGCGGTGTAGCGGTACAGCGCAGAGTGCTTTCGCTACAGTGATGTGTAAATTACGTTCGCTTAATTACCCGAATATGATAACAAAATCACCAAGGAATTTTGAAATCACTTTATTTTTGGGGGAGGAAGGTGGGGTGGTTTTTTTCGACTGGTCATTTACAAGAAATATTGGAAGACTTCACTGCTTTACAAGCGTTATCCTCTTATTACGCACGCTCTTGGTTAGAGAGAAAAAATACTTCCTCATCATCTACTGCGCTCGAACATTTTCAGCCTTGAACGTACAAATACGCGATCCCTCCATCGCCGAGGACGAGAATGCGGAGAACTTTCTGTTTACGCTCATCTCTGATAATTACTGGTATACCTTCCCGCAGAAGGTGGACGTCTGGATGGGGTACGTGCGTTGAAAACCTAAAATCGCAATAATTACACAGAAATGACTGCACCTTATTCTTTGTCATTTAGTACGTCAATGCCACCAAACTAAACGGAACAAACGGAGCTTTGACGGCTGTTGGTAGAAAGCAGACGACGAGCAGTACGGCGAACAAGATGACGTGACGTATTTACTCGATTTGATCCGACGTAGTCCATTAATCGAGGAGGGTAGCGTGAGTAATTACTCCGGAGTAAACAACCCGCTTCTGGAACGCTATTTCTGACGTCATCGAGTGAGCGCGAGTAAATTTTGAGACGCCATGGTACAAAACCTTTACTCCGGAGTCGGATCGAGTAAATTTTGGAACACAGCTATGAATTGGCAATATGCAAAATAGCATTCCCCTATTGGTTCAGGTACACTCTGGGAGCAGGAGACTGTGAACGGGTAGATTCGGTTTTGGTTTCAACGAGGTGTGCATCTGTCGTGTTATCGTCGCCGCACCGACATTACTCACGCTGTCGTGTATGCTCATCTTACGCAGGATGCAGTGAGTACATATTTCTCGTCGGTACATATCGGTCTCCAGCGAATAACGAAGCAATTACGATTTCCTGACGGAGGGCGTGCGAAAACGCCGCAACAGCAAAGTCAAGTGAACGCAGATCGACGTCTCGGTGGAGTTGTTCTCGAGGTTGCAAACAAATGCACGCAGCGAGCTGGCACGGCATTCGGCGTACGTAGATGTACGTTGACTTCACTTCGCCATTGGAGCGTTCTCGCTCAAAGCCGTACTGAGCAAAATTAATTGTTTCATTATTCGCTGTGTCTGATATGTAGCGACGAGAACAAAAGGGCACAAACAGCATCGCGCGTAAGTGGGAGGCAGTCCACTACGATGTCAAAATGGTGGTGTGGAGACGTGAAAGAAGACGGCAGATGCTCAACCTGGCGAAACCGATACCACCCTTTGACAACAATCTCCTGCTTCCAGAGTGCACCTGAACCGCTAGGGGCACTGCTGTTGTAACATCTTGCCTTCGACTCCAACACTCGTGGCGCATGCCGCGGCCGGTTGTGAGGTAAAACGGAGCATAGAACTTTTCATCCCTCCTCCGCATGGGCGCTGCCATCTTGGAATCACGTGACGCGGCAGCCATTAGGTTGCTTCAACTTGCCTAGCCCCTCTCCCCTCCGCGCCTTGGCGGATGCATTGTATTTATGTTTTTCGTCGCGCTCCACCGCGCTTTCTTGCCTTACTTCGGAAAATGTAGTCGGGTACGTCTACCCGACGTCTAAGACATCACGAGGGTTCAAGGGTCTTTATGGCAACTGAGGTTTGTTTACATAATAGTGGTGGAACATTCTCAGTAAGAAGCGCGTATGTTTATATCACGCATTTAGGATCGGAAGGCATCAAGAATAGTCAACAAGGAGACTTTCTGTATTTCTTGAAAGTATCGTTCTTTGTATTCATAATATGTCGAAAACAGTTTCTTTTGATTATGCACTCTAAAAAAAAAGGGTGTAGTACTTACACCCATTGGGGTGTATGTGACTTGTCACATATACGACACCCCCCTGGGTATACATGCTACACCCCAAAAAGGGGTGCACATATACACCTCCTTTTTAGGTGCACATGTGCACCTTTCCTTACACCCGCAAACTCACTGGGTGTACTGACACACCTCACCCCGGAGTGTACATATATTCCGTTTTAGACTCCCCTCACTTACTGGGGATACCAATACACCCCATTCTTAGGTGTACATATATTCCGTTTTCCACTCACTGGGAATACCAATACACCCCATTCTTAGGTGTACATATACCCTTTTTCCACACCCATTTCACTTATTGGGAATGCTGTTACACCCCATTCTTAGGTGTACATGTATTCCGTTTTTCACTCTCTCCTCACTTACTGGGAATACCAATACACCCCATTCTTAGGTGTGCATATATTCCGTTTTTCACTCCCTCCTCACTTACTGGGAATACCAATACACCCCATTCTTAGGCGTACATATATCCTTTTATTCACACCCTCTTCCCTTATTGAGAATGCTGTTACACCCCAATCTTAGGTGTACATATATTCCGTTTTCCACACTCTCCTCGCTTGCTCGGAATACCGATATGCCCCATTCCTAGGTGTATGTGTGCGAAGTCGACAAAACACTGTAAAACAATTTCAATCAAAATGACGGGAAATGTCTTGGCAGCTGTTTCCAAGCTTTTGACCGGCAAGTGTGTTTTGTGCCATTTGGATGCCCTATTTGTCAACCAGAAATACAATTAAGCCGTCAATTTTACATTCTATTGTCATTTCATTATACGGTCCGGCATCATTTTTACAGGATCATGCAATATTTCATAAAACAAGCTACAAAAATTGGCATTTGTTCTTACATATTTATTGCTCTTAAACACTGGATGAAACACATACTACAAAATGCACATTAAACTTCCGGCTTGCTGTGTGGTCTGACGAAAGGCATGCGCCGGAGACGTCCCTTGTTTCCTTTCCCCTCCTTGTGCACGTCTTAGCTTTTAGTTTTGTGCCTTGGGTGTCGACCACCAAGAAGAGCCATGGAGCATTCCTGAAAAGCAAGACATAATTGTAAACCATGATTAGATACATATAGGGCATTGTGAAGGCCCCTTACTTAATGAGCATTATCAAAAACCACTAAATCAGCCAATTTCAGAAATATTTTGAGCACCATTGAACCATAGCGGGGTGCAAAAGTGGCCACTTTTGATTCAGGCACAAGGCTGGCAAACTGAAAACACCGATGATAAAAAAAAGTGCATTGTCCTCAATATATTCAAACATAACAGATTTTTGAGGTATTGAACAATGCCCAGTCTGTTTCTTATTGCAAGTGTTTCTTTTTATTAATAAAACACAATTAGCCGCAAAATGCCACAAGCAACCTTGTTCTGAGTGGCCATCAAATTAGATAAACTAAAGTCGACATTAGTAGTGTCCTAATGCAAGCTTCCTTTAACAAAATTTTGGACAATCTAAAACATTGTTCTCAAACTCTGTGTGTAGGGGCCAGATAGTCCACCCCCAAAAGGTCGAGGGACACTGTAAGGCACGGGGGAGGGGGGTCAATAAATTTGTTAAAAGAACCTTGTGCTCTCTGCTTTTTGTAATTTGCAATATTGACAGTGACATTTTTCTGTGATTCGTTTGTAGTGCTGCCTTTTGGCTCTTCCCTGATGCAATCACAAGAATTAAAACGGTACTGCCACCAACGTACCAGCATTTTTAAGAGAACGAGAGAGAAATTACTTCGTCGTTCCCATTACTTACTTAACTCGGGAATTATTCAAGCTCAACGTGTCTCGAAAGAACGACTTAATTCGACAGTTCTTGCTCTTCTGAGGATTTTTGATAGCACAAGTCTGAAAAAAGACTTGTATTTTAATGGTGATTTTTTCTGAGGGCGAGAATCCAGAGCTCATAACTGTAACTTTGGTGGTTGCTCGTGACAAGCGAGAGTTTGTGCAGTTGAGCTACATCCTTGAGCAAAGAGCTCGTGGTTGCAGCCTAGTAGCAGAATTGTCGTACAAGTGCTAAATACTACGAAACGACGGGAAGGAAAAACAGAAACAAAACACGCGGCAAATGAAAACAGAAAAATATTAACAATGTGAATATGTTATAAGAGCAAGGCCAAGTATCGAGACTAAATGAATTGGCGACATGAGATCACTATAATGCATGCCATTTGTAATGCTCGTTATGAGAACGGGGGCTTGCAACCGGTTTCCTGTGGGCCGTGCCTAAGCAAGTCGCCGGCTGCGCGTCCAAGCACTGAAGAGATTAATTTTATCCAGTTATTTATTATCTGCCAGAGCATCATAACCTGCATAATAGTGACTATATTCTGAGTCACTAGTTGTGCGCAGTACAGGCGAAGGCAGTGACCGACGAGGGGAAAGGGCAAGCACTAGAAAGGCAGGTAAGGAGAGTAACCTCCTCTCCTATTTTACGATCATACTGCTTTCACTCTCTCCCCTAGTTCTCCCCTCCGCCTTCCTAGTGCTTGACTTTTCTCTCTTCGCCTGGCGTTGTCTTCGCCTTCACTGCACACAACTTGTGACACGGAGTATAATTGAAGAAAGGACGGTACACTCACTGGGGTCAAAGCACTTGAAGAAGAGTTTGCAACTTCGGTGCCATGGCGCTGGTTGCACCTTGTCTTGCCCTTCAGATGGGAGGATTTGCCTGAAGTACCTGGAAAATAACAAGAATGATAGAATAAATCAATGTGCTACAAATCAGGGCTGGGCAGAGATATTTCAAAGCATTTGAAAACACAAATACTGAGATACAAGTGTTTTAAGGCCCAAGATACAGATACTGAGATACCTCTGTCTTTTATATAATGGGATATCCCCGAGATACTTCTGTAAAACCAGCGAAGTAGTATTCAGGAATACAGATAGTTATAGAAATACATTTGTTCCCGAATGGTGCTAGGTGGGGAGGGTGTAGTTTGTGGCAAATATGAACGGTAATTTATGCATGGGCCATTTTCTGCTGTTCCCCTCACCTCAAACTCTTTATCATAAATTCCGCAAAAAAAACATGTCACCCCCGTTGAACCACATAGTTACAGAACGGTGAAGACTGCGTGCCATGCTTGTCAAAAGGTGTCTGCCCAAAATGAACCCTGTTTTGCCGTGAGGGCGCATCTCAAACTGTCATATTATAAGCTTCCGAGTCACCCATTGTGTGGGGAGATGAACAGTACCGTACTTTTACTTCACTGAACTCCTTTACAGCGTTCTCTCTGCTTAATTGGAAAGAGTGGAGGGCTTTGTAAGAGCTGATTTTGCTATTCTTGTCTGCAACCTTTTTTAAACCAGAGCTTTTTTTAATGTGGTTGACAGATGGATTCTGTTTTAGGGCGGGTTCATATAATAAATTACGATGCAACTTGCACCAAACTCCTTAGCAGGAATAGGAAAAACCTTTTGAGTGATTTTTTTAGAACATTGTCAATAAAGAGAAAGCTTAAAAATAACGCAATGTAGCAATGCCAGGAGAAATCTGTTGCTTCACATGGCTGACAACATATTTTCTCAGGAGAAGCCGTGCTTTACAAAATGTGTGGGTACAGGTAAATTGGCACCAGCTGGGGTTGAAGAATCTACATTATCCCAAGTTGAAAAATCAACAATATCCTGAGCATGACTATCAGAAACGTGCACCCATGAACCATTAAATGTTGTGAATTTTTAAGACAGTTTTGGCACACATGAAAAGTTCACATTGTGAGTATTTTAAGCAACTATGTTGTGTTTATTACACAGGGCGTTTCAGGAAAAGTGGACGAATTCGATATTGCGAAAACTACACGTCGCAACAAAAAAAAAGGCGTGTGTCGTTTTAGTCCTGGGCCCTGGCCCAGGGGCCTATTTACGAAAAAAATTAAAGTCCGGATAATTAGATTGTTAATTGTTTTTGCGTAATTAACTTTTTAATATTGTGTTTAAGGGCTTAGTTTCAATTAGAAACTTGCTGAGCATCATCAGAAAACACTAAATCAACAAATTGCAAAACGATAGAAAGCACGCGCAGCATTTTACGACTTTCTGAAAAAACGCTCAACTTCGACGGTTTTTGGGATTCGGTTCGCAATCGGAGCGCATCTCCGCATCGCGCCCCGTGGAGAAATAGTGTAACCAACCTCTGCTGTGCTGTCCTCCCGCAACGCAGCAGAAGCTTGTTGCACTATTTCTCCACGGGGCACGGGGCCAAGATGCGCTCCGATTGCAAACCAAAACCTAAAAACTTGTCGAAGTTGTGCGGTTTTTCAGAAAGCCGTAAAATGCTGAGCGTGCCTTCTATTCTTCTGCAATTTGTTGATTTAGTGTCTTTTGATGATGCTCAGCAAGTTTCTAATTGAGACCAAGCCCTTAAACACAGTATTAAAACAGTTAATTATGCAGAAATAATTAACTTATTTATTTCTAACTTCAATAATTTTTCTAAATGGGCCCCTGGCTCAGACCAAAGCGACACAAGCCTTTTTTTTTGTTGCGATGCGTAATTTTTGCAATACCAGATTTGTCCACTTTTCGTGAAAACCCCTGTTATGTACGAGTTACAAATGTGTCTAACAAGCATGACAAACAAATATGACAATACAGCAGCATCCACAGGAACATCAAGTGCAGAAGGGTTTACCTGGGCCAACAGTGTAGCAATGTGCGTGTCACGTGCGGAGAGATTCTCGCCTGTGCGTTAGAAATTAACACATGACCTAAACAAATATCTAGACTAATTTCACAAATTATTCTTAAGAGCGACAAAAAAAAAGGAATCAGTGTCCGCGGGATAGTTGATTACATACCCTGCCAGACAGTGTACCAGGGCTGTGACGTCCGTGCAATGTGCAGATCATCTAGACTTTGCATCAGAGATTAGTCATTAGTACACGTGATATAACAAAGAAGCTAGCTTAATTTCCCAATAAATGCTTAGCAGTCTGACGAGCAAAAAATAAATAAATAAAGACACGGTGCGCAGTATAGTTGATTGCTTACCTTGCCAGACGGTGTCTCGGGACTACGGTGGCGTCGGTGCTGCATGCAGACCTTCTGGCCTGTGTCAGAGATCAGAGTCATTAGTACATGTGATCTAACCAAATACCAAGCCTCATCACACAATATAAGCTCAGCAGCCTGAAGTCTGACAAGGAAAGAAGAAAAGAAAACTGGGTCCGCAGGATAGCCAAATGCTCACCTTGCCAGACGGTGCCTTGGGACTATGGCAGCATCTGTGCTAGGTGCAGAGCTTCTGGCCTGTGCAGAGCTTCTGGCCTGTGCATTAGAGATCATTCAGTCATTAGTAAACGTGATCTAACTAAGCACCAAGAATAATTTCGCAATATACGCTTAACACCCTGAGAAAAAGAAAACAGTCTGCAGGACCAGTTGATTGCTTACCTTGCCAGACAGAGCCTCGGAACTATGGCAACATCTGTGCTACAAGCAGAGCTTCTCACCTGTGCATTAGAGATTAGAGTTATTAGTACATGTGATCTAGCTAAGCACCTAGCCTAGTCACACAATATAGGCTTAGCAACCTGAAAAGAAAAAACAAAAACAAAAAAACAGGGTTCGCAGGATAGTCAATTGCTCACCTTGCCAGAAGGTGCCTCGGGAATATGGAAGCATCAGTGCTAGGTGCACAGCTTCTGGCCTGTGCATCAGATTAGACATTAGTAAACGTGATCTAACCAAGCACCTAGCCTAATTTCACAATACCAGCATAACAACCTAAAAATAAAAAAAATGAAATAACAGCCTGCAGGATATTGTGTTGTTTACCTTCCCTGACAGAATATCGGGACTATGACAGCGTCTATGCTACAAGCAGAGCCTCTCGCCTGCGCATTAGAGATTAGAGTCATTAGTGCACGTGATCTAAGCAAGCACCCAGCCTAATTTCATAATATATGCTGAACAATCTTACAAGAAAAAAAAACAAATTAGCAGGATACTTGATAGCTTACCTTGCCAGACAGTGCCTCGGGACAATGGCTGCATCCGTGCTACAAGCAGAGCTTCTCTCCTGTGCGTTAGACATTCATGTCATTAGGACACGTGGTCTAACCAAGCATCTCATGTTATCTAACACACTTCACAGGTGCGTGAGATCATGTTCACACAAGCACAAGGAGACACTTAGAGCTCACAAAGTAACGCCAAACTGAGCACCACACACATCGAAGGTGAAGGCTGCCCCAAAGCCGAATATTGGGAGAGCTTGGCCAATGGGCGGAGCAAAGGCTGCCGACAAAGCCGAATATTCCCTCCGTGGTTAGAGCGTAAACTAAAAGTGCCACACAGCAGACCATCGATGACGTCACAATATTGGAAACAACATTTAAAGCGTGGAACAGAAGCCTTCAACCTCGCAGATCGCAACTATGCAGTTTGCTCTGGTTTAGAGCGCACATTGTTCGTTTATTCTACGGTTGAATATGGACGTGGCGAAAACCTCTCATGTGCCAAGTTTTCAGTCACCAAGAGTTATCTTTTTACATTAGCGACGCTGAAACGGCTTCAATTAGTTGAGTCACATTTTTAGAGCTCACGAATACCGCTAGGGCCTGTGGTTGGCCACGAGATGCTTGCCTATTCAAATTAGCGAATGGCCAAACACTCCGATACACGGCTCTGTGCTGCCCTAGAGTTCCCGCGTAGGCTCCCTACGGGAGCCAGAGTTGCGTGTTCATCCCCGTAGCGCAGGCTTTCCCGCACAGCTCGGGCATTCTGCTCGAAAAGCGGCGCCTTTGCTTTTTTTCCTTCTTTACTGGAAAACAGGAAAGGAGGAGAAGGTGGCAAAAGCAGGGGAACATACGGCAGGCCGCGTGCAGCGTCGGCGAAGCGGCCGTATCGGTGGCTTCCCTGCACAGCCCTTGGATTATGCTCCTCACGTGATCGGATCTCGGCGAATAGCGGCGCGGCGGCACGTGGAAAACAGACGCGCAGCTCTGGCTCCCGTTGGGAGCCTATACAGGAACTCTATACTGCCGTCCCGAAGCGCCATCTTCGTTCCATCATCCGCATTGAAAATCGCCGTGCATAACCATACGTGCGAGCCAGTGGCGTCACGAGGGTCAGCGGCACTCCGGGGCGGTAGACCGCCGTGACACCCCCCCTCCCCCGCTCTCATGTGGGGGAGGGGGTTCAGGTGCCAGCATTCAAAAGCTGCTGCTTTTGAATGCTGGGCAGAGGACGCACCTGCAAGGCGTCTCAGGCGCCTGCAGGAAGGGCTGCAGCAGGCCTCGTTGCACAGTGCGCCGGGAGGGTTGCGCCGGAAATGTAATCCTCTCTCGTGGTGAAGGGGGTCACGTCCGGTGGAATGTCCAGCCAGCCAATAGCCGCCAGCAGCAAAGTTGAGCAAAACTTTTGCCCGCAATAAAATCTCCACCGAAATATAATTGGCATGTTCAATTGTGGCAGATAAAGGTAATTCTAGCGTGCCTTTTTCTCGAAAGGAATGCCGAGCCTTACAGCGCCTGCTACTGTTATCTCAGGGCCTGGAGCTAACAGCAGAATTGTATTTTAGAAACAAAGGGGTCCTTTTTTGTGTTTTGCACAGCTCAAAAATGTATCCATTAAGCAATCTTTCTCCTCCGTTATTAAGAAGGACGGCAAAGGGAACTGCAAGAAGAGAAAGTGTCACGCAGGCACGTACATATAATATTTACGTCGTACGCGACACAGACGGGAGATGTGCTGGCGACTCGCTCATCCCGAGGTCTGGCAGGAGCCGGCAGCAGCGAGATCTCCAAGTTTTGCGTCGCGGGCCCCGCGGGTTTCCCTGGTTCCTCAGGACCAAGCCCAGCCAGTGCAGGCATTGGCTGCGAGACTGGTCACGCTGTCCATAGTTGTAGCAGGAACTGGGCTGCCAGCGGTTTTCTGCCGCTCTATTTCCCATGTTACCCCGTTGTGTCCCACACTGGCAGCTGCCTCTCGGCTCCACTGGTTCATTCCCTCATTGCCAGCCAACTCTCGGCCTCTTGGGCTTTTGTTGGCCGTTGAATGATGTCACATACGCTTAGGCAGCCGGATTTTGCCGTGGGG
Source organism: Ixodes ricinus (assembly GCA_037355805.1). NCBI lineage: Eukaryota > Metazoa > Arthropoda > Arachnida > Ixodida > Ixodidae > Ixodes > Ixodes ricinus. The sequence goes on along the minus strand of JAZHYW010014300.1, from coordinate 29,853 downwards.
GGACTGCAGCCGGCCCCTTGAGAAGGTCTCCAGCGTCTGCGGCAAAAATTTGCAGAAAGAACAACGGCCACGGCTTGAATAGGCCCTAAGAAAAGGAAGAATAGCACCACTAGACAACAAGAGAACTCCTCCGTGCGCGAAGCACAACTCAGGGCAATCCTTGAAGCGACAATCGAAATACTGAAAAATCTTGAGGCTAAGGATAGCAGAAATTTTTACTGGCTCACAAGAGGCACTCAAAGCATGTCGAGACAGCATACCCAAAAGCAGAATGGCAAAAAAAATTAAAGCGACTGCCACAGATCTAAGAGCGAAGGGCATCGTGCGGCACGGCAGTAACGCCGTCCAAACTGGCAGCCTGTCGGCTACTGAAGGCAGAAGACCTTATCTGCAAAGCCTACAGAAAAAATAAGGTGGCAGGTATCAAGCACTTCCTTTGGGAGTGCAATTGCCTGGAAGACTGCGCAACAATGGCGTGGGAAATATTACCCAGTTAGGACCAGTCAAGGAGGCTTAGCCACTGGACTCACCCCCGATAGAAGGAGCAGCACCGAAAAGGCGATCCTGGACTTTCCGGTTGAATTCATCAGAGAATTTGGGGCTCATAAATTCATCTAATAGCACCATAGTCACTTACACACCCTCCTTATAACCCCCCACCCCACCCCTTGTCTCAGAGCACACCACTCATAGATGCGAATCCTAACTATCATATATAAGAGGCGTGTTTTCTCTTTCTCCTCTCCAGCGATCGCTCTGCTAAAAATGCAAGACATGGGTGGACCACCCAATTTACTCTTAACACCTCATGGACCATTGTTTGGTCACGCCCAAAGATACTCTCTCCTCCCAACCACCTCTACCTCCACTTTCCGTCGCTTCTTTATCTACAAAACATTCCGACCCCTCCGACTTTAGAATTTTTAGCTGAAACCTTACCGTAAATTCAACTTTCGAAACTGACCTTTTGACTATTCAGGTGCACGCATACGTGCTTGATCACTTGTTCGGAAAACAACGCGAAAAATGAGGAAGTTTCACTTTGTCCGCGGAAAGTTAACATTTGTGGGAAGAACAGCCAAAAGAAGAAAGATAAAATTGACTTTTATAATAAAACGGCTTAAACTTTATGGTGAAATTTATTTTCTGGTGCAATTTAAAATTAACATAAATTATTTTATAAAAATACGTTGAAGTGAAGTTTTTACAGTTGATACGACTTATATAGGCCTAAATACGTATAGCATTTAATAATAATATTATTAAAATCCTAAGATACAACGCTCCAAATATAACACCAATATGTGATCTATGCAAAGTGATAAAAATAAAATTAAACAAAGGTAGGCCCAGCATGCGAGGGCTCTTTTCTTTTTTTTTGTTCAGGTGAATTAAGTAAAAACCAAAAAATTATAAGTTTTTATTATTAAACATAAAGTGTAGATACACAATCGCGCTACTTCGCGCAGTCCCCACACAGATGGAAACAGTCACTATGATGACGCACACTCATTTGCATGTTGGCCCCCTAAAAAATGCTACCTTGGCTCTCAGTCATTACCTCGAGAGTTCAACAAGGATCTCAGTCACCACAGATGTATTTTTTTGACCCCATCACTCAGAACGTCTGTACGTCTTTCCCGACGCTTTTTACAGCTTAATCCGTACACACCACACGCCTGCGACAAACGACCGTTTTGCTGACGGATGAAAGATTGACTCACAACACCGCGCAACTCTTTTGCGCAAGAACCTTCAAAAGCCTGAATTAGCATATGGAGAACCACTCAAAGCCACGTCATTAATACAGTCTTGATTCGTAATTTAATTATTTGAAGATGTAGCTTGTGTATCTGTCTACAATCTGCGTATATTAAAAGTATATTCAACTTTTTTGCTTGTTACCCAACTCGTGGAACATAGAACAAATTAGCCTTAGTACTAGAGCCAAAGAATTTGAGAAGTGGTGCCAGCATAAAGATTTCTCACGAGAAATCTAACTCTTGTTCAAAGCGCCGCAGTCACCCATTATAGCTTACAAAATGTTGCCACTGTTGCGATACCCCTGCCACTGTTGATTCTGTTTTTCGGAGAAAGCAGACACCCAGAATTCAAACTCACACGTAACAATAGCTGAGAATAATTTAGCATGGGTCTTACTACAAAGGCGCTTTTATAGTATTGGGTTCTAAAACTTGAGAGATTATAATGTTGGTTAGACGATGTTGAGATATTCATAACCCGACACACAAAAACTTGCAAGCAATCTATTGATGAACATGATTGTAAACCTCAGACTGGGGCAGGAAGAGAACACAACAGAAGGTAGAAAAGAGAGGAGGCAACGTCTCCTCTTTGAGACGTTGCCTCCTCTTTTTCTACCTTCTGTTGGGCTCTCTTCCTGCCCCAGTCTCAGGTTTACAATCATGTTCAACTTACACCAGCTCGCCTGCACTCTGACTATTTTTTCGTTAAACTACTGATGTTTGATGCGCGCTAATAATTGTGATATTCTTTTAGATATATCTGAAGCTGATCGAAAACACTATGAGCAGGAACATGAATGCCTTCAGAATGCCAATCTATTAGTCCCGTATCCTCGACCAAACCGTTCGCGTGGTTATTTGGTGGCGCAAAAAAGCGAACAGTGCGCGAAGTCTATAGTTAATAACATATTGAAAAACCCAGAGCGTGACCTATTGAGTTAACACTTTTTGCATCGTAATTTGTTGCTCCGTGATCTCATCGGTTAATTTCACAATCATGTTGGCTCCATGCTTGTAACTCACCACGTCATGCGTTTCTTAATTAGCCTGTTACAACTTAAGCATAAATTCCTAAACATTGATCTTTTTACTAAACCAATGAAACATTTTAATTGTACAAATTATACAGGAACTGGACCGATTATGTGCTCTACATCGGCTCTGCAATTCCATATCGTCGGATTTCAGTAATGTAAGTTTTGTGCTCACTGCTTTGTACATAGAAAATACTGGATTAAATACTGGCACTCTGCCTTCTTTGTGCCTCAAGGGGCCTTGTCATTTACCACCGGGTGATTTTCCTTGCTGTTGGTTGTTAAAAACGAAAATCGCTGATGATCTTAGCATATTAGCTTTTCTGGCATTATAAATTTCCAGGAGAAAAGTAATTTCTCAGTTAAGCATTAATATTTTTTTCATATTTTGCCGGAGACAGAGGTATCAATTGATATAAACAAGAAGAGGCAATACAAACTTTATATGAAAAATGCACTAACGTCGATACTTTCCTCTTTATGAATTGAGCGGCGTATACTCCCTATCAAGGGCTCTGTGCAGCATTGTGGTAGGAGCGAGGTGCCAACACAGGGTATTAGAATGCGGTTAAAATACGTGAATGTTCTCTCAAATAAAGAAGGTTGTAGAGCAAAGGTCGCGCGTCTGCATATTTGATAGCACGGTATCTACACTTTACCAAATTTATGGGATTTATTTCTAATTTCTCCTTCGTCATTTCCGGAGGGATAATTTTTTCTGCTTTGACCCAATACACGTCTGCAAGTACGAATTGAGGGCGACGCCATCTTGCTGTCTTGGTGTGCGCTTGAGCGCGTTATTATCTTATTACGACGGCTTGCTAAAGCGGTATAGGCGGATTATGGCGGCGCCCAAGCGCGCACCTAACTGAACAACGTGGTGGCGCCCTTGGGCGGTACTTGTAAACGTGTATAGAGCAAACAGTAAAACAGTCGCCATAAACACATAACAAAACAAACACTTAAATTGATAAGGATGGCACGCAGCATCTTGCAAGACCAGCAAGTACGGTTCAATGTTGCAACCAAATAAAAATAAATACCTTGCAATATTTTTGTTCTAATAAACTTCCTTAAACATAATTCCCAAAAACTGCTCATGAGAAAATATAAGAATCTGTTCTACAAGCTCACCAAAAAAATAGTGTAGGGAACTGAAAAAAAAATTAGAAGAGGTTTTTATTTAACATTTTTTTTAGATTTTGTAGTTGACAAACCACTCGAAGGTATTATCATTGGGTTTTAAGTTGTAAAAAAAAGCCTGCTTCAAATGAAAATGAAGTTGAACGTAATAAGAAAACAATAAATACCTAATTTTATAAATACATTGAGCGCGTCGGAACCGCAGGAGTGCGCTAAAGTTAGCACCTGCGCGACAAGCATAAGGCTGGCGGTAAAAAAAGCAAAAAAACACGGATAGTAAGGGACGAAAAGAGCGCTCGGGCGCGTTATCAGACGCGTATTCATGTGCCTGCTGCATGAGTTGCAACTTTAGCGCTCTGGCATGCTTTCTACGTGATCTAAGGCTAGAATAATTGTTTTTTTATAACACTCAGCAAGATTCCAATTTAAATAATTTCTTCACTACGTAAAAAAATTAAATGACATTTGTTATTTAATTAATCTTTAGAGTGTGACGGTTCGCTCTCTATAATATCCCCGCCTTGCGTATACATGACCTCTGTTAACCACGATAGCGTAGCTTTCCCTTTATGTTTGATAAATTTGAAAAAAAATGAACAGCACCTTCTAAAATAACCATTTTACAATGATCGCTGGTACCCTAAGATTAATGTTGCATCTCATAATGTTTTTTTTTCAAGAAAACGGAGCTGCATCAAAAGAAAGTATATGCTTGCTTGCACAAATATTTCATACTGATGAAGACACTACATCCGGTAAGTTTTAGAATTGTGATACATAATGTAGGAGCCTTTGAAAGAACACTTTCATACAGTGCTAAATTATCGTACCCGATGCTTATAGCTTCATTTTGTCACGCAATATTTTTCTCACATTTCCCAACGCCAATGTCTTTTGCTCCAACTTTTATATATTCGTCGCTCACTTTAAACGCATGCAACGTATGTGTGACATGGTGCTGCCAGCTTCATTATTTTATGAACATTGTGAGGTCTACGAGCTCTCTGACACAATATGAACAGTAATGAAATAAATTGGGGAGAACTGAAATTCTTTTGAAAAAGGAGAACATATCTATTTTCGAGGAGTTAAAGGCTAGTAAAATCCTTGTTTATATTAACTGTACACTGCATTATCTCCTAAGCAGAACGAAGTCCAGAAAAACCGCCTACCCTCTTCTAGCGCGAGATCTCTGAACCCCTAACTTTACAGAATGAAATATCGTCTGAGTGTTGGCATTCTTTCAAAGCACACTCTGAGCCAATTGCTGTGATTTAGAAAGTACTTCATGCAAACGACGAGATAATATTACATGTGCCTCTCAGCCACCAATCCTACCAAAAGGGTCATCTGGTACCCTTTCAGTGCACATCTGGTAAATTGGTGTCGCTGGAAGCAGAGTGGTGAATAAAAGGAGTTCGATTTAAATTATGATTTAGGTCATAATTGAAATCAAACAAATGTTACTCTGATAATTTAAATCAAACCTCTCCCTCAACAATAGTTCCGAAACTATATTTTTTTTATTTACCATCTGTTGATTACATCACAATTTCGAAGCATAAATTCTTTGCATATATATCAAAGAATCCACGCAAGAAGTATCTCTATAAGGTCAAATCCGAGCAAAAGTTGTGCCCTTTAGATAAATCAAAGCATTCGGCTAGATTTCTATCTCCCTCTTCCTTCATTAGCTAACATCATTATGCGGCAAAATCAGAACGCAAAAAGAAAGAAACGAAATCTAGAAAATAATGTCCCATTGCGATCTACTTATAACCAAAAACAGGTTTTATCTGACTAAAGAAGTAAGCTTTTTTTTTGCTGTAATTCTACGGGTGTTACACCGAAAAAAAAGCGCTTCTTTATTTAACTGTGCTTTACTTTTCATCAATTTTTTTCTTCCCAATTATAAGTGATTAGACGAATTGATAAATCAATCAAGCATGTAGAAATAAACATTAAGTGAAGAATCACTACTCTCAAACTTCAATGGCTAAAATAGAAAAAAAGTAATGTAAATAAAATAAATCTAATTTATTAACTTAAAAACACATATAATATTTTTTCGTCGGACTGGAAGTGAAGACAGCCACAGAAGATCGCTAGTGCGGCAAAGTAAACTTACAGTTCTAATGAAATTTGCTTTTTATGGGGTGTTAGACATCGTGGGGGTTAAACTGAAACTGCTACCAAATATTTGCTTTTTGTTTAACAACGCTGTACTACTGTTGTGAATTGTAGCTTATGAAATTTAAAGCCGCAGCTCTCTAAATGCGAAAAACTATAACAACATCCTATGAAGTTTGAATGACATGTTTCCAAGCAGACTGCAGAGCTAACCAACAGTTCCGCTCGTGTCGCTATCTACGAATACACAAAGCAAGCAAACGGCTACACTTTGTCGAAAAAAAGCGATGGCGCCATCAGCTAGCACGAAGTACAAAAAAATGCAGTAAACATTGACATGGGTGGAGAACTGAGGGGCGCTTAGTCTGTTAAAGCTTCCGGAGACGCAACGCACCAATTTTTGATGTTTTTGTCCCTCTTTTACGAATGACGTTTATAACCAGTCCAAATATTCATTGTAGCGGATAATTTTCTACACTAAGTATCTAGCTGTTTATTTTTTCTCATTACCAAACTGACTATTAATGGCCTCTTTTCTCACGTTTTTCCCGTACATGGAAATCCATATTCACTTTTCATTAAGCCTAGAAAACTGTATATTACATTTAAGCAATTTTTTAGAAAATAATAATTGAAATGTAGTTGTTTATATATATATATATATATATATATTCATATTTTTTAACTTTAAAACGAAATTGTAGAAAGAAAGATACGAATTTCAGGAAGTTATAGGCATATTTAGAAACACATATACTATTTTAGAAAGATCTGAACTATAGGTTATCAACTACGTGTTTCCCCTCAAAAATTGATCGGTAAAATGCTTTCTACCTTACTCTCCATATCACTCTTCCTTTCTTTTTTTTTCCTCAGTTTTAAGTTGCCAAGTTCTTTCAATCTCACCATTTGTCCCGCTTCCTTCATATATTTCGTTGACCTCGTCTTTTTAGTGCTTTTTGCAGAAAATTCATCAAGCTGTCCTGTATTAGTATGTACATTGCTGTTCATTATTTTGAAAAAGTGAGGATGACAGAATGCTTATACATTTCTCTCTACGCTAATGTTACACAGCACACGGAGCAGAAGTACAACTTGAACTGGGATACCCTCGCTGAAGAACATTTCGTAAGTCAGAGCCATATATGATACAATTTGTTCTGAAGAATTATGAATATTTTTTATAATAATACTTTATGTTGGAAGCGGCATAAAATATTGAAACGAATAAACTTATGGGGCCGGTTAGGTATGTAGGAAGCGTTTTTTAAAGCGGCGCTTCAGATTGACTACTCTGCTTAAACTATCGAGATAGCTTTCGCTCACGTTTGAAATAATCAAACATTTCGTTCAGCACCTACGGTATTTTAAATGAATTAGCCAAACAATAAATACGTATACAGCTTCAAAAAATTTTGTATTATTTTCTAAAAGTCCTAAATAAATAAGAAATAACTATTTTTCCAAGGTTTTTTTTTAAATCATAAAGGAATGAGAAATATGTAGCCGAGGACGCAGTTGGACATATATTTGTTCACAGTACCAAGTAGTTAAGATAAGGATTAAAATATTATATGCTTATGAAACTTAGTAGGACAGCACCTACCTTGATGATATATAAATGAGCCAAATTTTGCTCTGAATAAAAAAGACTAGTCTTAATTTCGGTGACAAAATAATGTAATTAACCCTGAATTTCTTCAGGAGATAATGTTCACAATCCTGTAGAATGTAAAGGGGTTTTACTAATTATAATATTCCTTTAAATTAAAGAACTCCAGCACCAACCCCTGCTTTTCTTCTGAGTTTATGCAAAGAGCTGATCTATATATAAATATTGTAGGCATATTTTCGGTGGTTTACGTCTTAACGCAACTGCTGCATGGACCCAAATGAAGTAAATTGAAAACAGACACTTTAGTGCTGCGACACTTTAAATAACCTTAAAAATGAGGCTCGTCGGAGGGTTTGTTATTCAGAAATATTACATCAAATCAATGCCCCAATAGTATGTTAAAATTAAAATCCAAAAAGTTCCACTGACTCAAATTCAAGTTAAAGAAATAGTTCGTCGAAACCATTAAATTTTTACGTTGCAAAAAGGGAGGTTGAATATTGCCAGATTTACTCATTTTCCTGAAATATCAGTTACGGTGACGTCTAAAACAACCACAAAAATGTATTTGCTATTTTACATTACAAGCTGCTAACTTCCTATTGAATTTCTATTTACTTAAATTCCTATTCTGTAGATTGCATATATGTCAAACTCAAAATCAAAATGTATTGAGACAACCGTTGATGGATACAGTTTTCTGGGGGGCCGTCACAAAAGTTATCGACATGCCTAACGTGCTTGATATCATGACCGCTTCTCCTCCCCCTCCCCTTCACGGCCATACCATCCAGCATGCCCAGACATTCTGAATGTCATACAGAGGATGAAAAACGTCTTTATCAGGACAAATCAAACAAAAAAATCCATACTCAGTAAAAGCACAATGTATAAAAACAAAACAAAGGGAATAAACAATAATAATAATGCATTATAATTTTTTAAGCCTGCACAAACTCCGCAAACATTGGGGTCACATGCAACAACCTAGAAGAGAAACACGACATAAACAAGATGTTCATTTTTAATTTCGTTCAGCCAATCACCTTACATAAATCAAACATTCACTATGTATGCAGATAAACGCTGCACAAAGGAGACTGCGAGCGCGATTGAGCACAAAGCCTTTTTTTTAGATTGTGAAGAGTGTCTATATTTGTTTTAACGCGACAGTTTAACTGTACCATATCGCAAACCGACGTCATCAGTTTTTGAAGCCGAGCCAAAGGGCACCTGAACTCCCCTGTTCCAATGGAGCGAAGCCTGTCGTCTGTCGCAGAGATTTGATGAATAAGTTCCCATTGGCTGGCGCACGTCATGGTTTCAAGGAACGAAGCTCCCATTGGCTCTCGCGTGGTATAGCTCCAAAGTACGCCACCAGAGAAGCCCCCTCCATGGCGGCGGAGCGCGCGCAGCGAGTCGGCGGCCGGGAGCGCCTGGCCGCAGAGCCCGCACGGGCAAATTCAGGAGAGGCTGCACGGCCGACACAGCGCGGTGGGGCCACTTCACGAGAGCGCGCGCTCTGCCGTCGTCCACTACCTCGGCAGTTGCGAAACGTGGTCGTCCACTGGCAGTGCACCGCTGACAAACCAAGGCAGCGCAAGAACGACTTTCATGCTTTCCCATTCAGAACTCATAAGGAGTACTTAGGAGTCCTCAAAATGTTTCGTTGCGCTCTTGCATGCAGAGAGTAGAGAAGACGTGAATGAACTACGGTATAATATAGCTGATTTTTACCCAGTATTGTAGAGCTCTTTGAAGTCTTTAAATAATCCCGATAGATCGCAAGACTTATATTCTTACTCTCTGTGCGTGCAAAGATCAATTTGAAATTTAACGAAACAGAACACCTAGGAGCTTGGGTGATATAACTAGGTTGATGTTTCGATTTAAAATATAATTTGCATCTCCTGCAGAGTACATTTATATCGTGGTCGAAATATTGTATACGTGGACTTTTTTTTGTTGAATTGAAGTTGGTTTACTTTGAGCCATGATGATAAATTTTCAAGCCATGCGTTGTTTTCGCGCTCACGTATTTCTAAGCTTTTTCCATATAAAAAGTATGTTTTTGTCATGAGCATAATAAATTATCTTGTTCTTTGAGGCACTCCTATAGTGTCATTTATCTAAAATAAAATAAGAGCGTGCAGGGAATGGACACCTGTGGGACACCCTTCCGGAGCCTTGCGGGACAAATGGACAATTTTTCAAATTAATAATATGCTTGGTCTAATTGAAAGATTCTTGAAGTCATTGAAGTCAACAAACACTCCAACTGTATATAACCTCGGCTTGAAATTGTATTTTTTTTTTTTGGGGGGGGGGGGGGGGGAGTGTAGCAGCGTTAATGATGATAATTCTTGCTTCTCAAACACGTACCAACCTGTGTTTCTGGAACATTTGGCGTGTAGAACATTTTGAGCTTGATCAGACGAGAATGGTCTCGAACTTTCAATAACGCAAAGTCGAAAGAATAAAAAGAGAATGTTCCACTCACTGGACTTGAACCTACGACTTCCGCGCAGCAGTCAAGTGAGGCAACCATTCGGCCACGCACACGCTCGCTCGTCGTCGCCCGTGGCAATATATTTAAGATTGGCCCACTAATTAACACAGCATCTGACTTTACAGGCTGGTCTTTTATAGGAACTTCACCACAAGCACTGTAATTCTTAAGATTGTGTTAGGCTGTATATAGTTGTTTCAGTAGTAGGAAACAAAGATTTTGAATTATCAGTACCCGGTCAGTTGACAGATTCGTAATCAAAACAACTAATAACAATGCCAGTGCGAACAACGGCGATCAAAATGTGAGCGTTAAAATTATCAGGAAGCTGAACATCTGTACAGGACATGTTTTTAACTATAAGAACAAAAGATTTCTCCGGGAAGAAAATATAAGTTTAGACATTAGGCTGTTTACATTTTTCCAGACGTTTTTCAGGTTATTAAGAATATCTGCCAATTTGATTTTATGATACACACTTCTTGCTCGTTTAATATCACCGCGTAGTTTATTTGGTTCTTTACAAATCCAGCTCGATCATCCGGATGCTTTATTTTTATAAAAAGAAAGAAAACGTTTTCTCGTTGTTTTGCTCTCTTAAAAACAGTAACACCAATCCAGGGCTTTCTTGATTTCTGGTTCTTTTCAAAGGGTACCTTTGGAAACGCTTGATTATAATGTTTCTTCCATGTTTAAGATAAGTTGTATGCTGCAATGGTATCATCCAACTGAACAACGAAGCTCCAGTTTTCCTCCTAGACTAAACAAGAAACCGACAAAATTATTATCATTATGGACCCAATATAAAATGAGTGTATGTCTTGTCACTTATTTTACACCGTGTCGAAGTGGATGTAAAAAAGATGTGTAAGTGGTTCCAGACATATGATAGGAGAGCACCAGCCTCTAGCTCAATCACTTGATGCTTTGTAAAGCAGAAGTGAAGCAAGGTTTGATACATGTCCGTTGCGGTTGTCGGTTCATGAATTACATGTTGATGACAAAAGAATTAAAAAAAACACGTAGAAGCTTTTGCTTGGCTGAATTTGTGGATAATACATCTATGTTAAAGTCACCACAAATATTAGCAGTGTACCGATTAGCGCGCGCTTGTTTAGCATAATTTTAAGGAATTCTAAAAACATGGCTACTGTACTCAAAGAAGTCCATACACAACGGAAAGTATGGTTCCTGCGCATTTTACTCTGAGAGACTAATAAAGCGGAAGAATTATGAAGAATTTTGATATGACACGTACATCTAGGTGTTTTTTACATGCAGCGTCACATCACCTTCATTTATATTGTGGATATTGATGTGCATTCATATCCTACGAAGTGAACGACATCGCTGTCCCTTCAAGACCATAGTTCAGTATCAGCTAAAATATCAACATTATGGTTTAACTGATCTAGTAACATGTACCACCTTCCCATTTATTTTTTAATCTTCCCGCATTCAAATAAAACAAACACCTTTGCTTATTAATACGCAGTTCTCTAAAAAGTTTATAATAACCTGAATCATACCTGTACTGGACTTCGAACTAAACATCATCAAAATCATAAAAAACTAAAACAAAACAAAAACGTTGGCTGCTATTCACACAAAAATAGAAATAAATTTTGGCGAATTACGAACCTCATTAGTAACACTTATGAGGACACGGAGCTTCTACCAAGGGGCCCTCGTCAAGGACGTCCTGATAAGTTGTGGGAAGCAAAGCTGGAATGTGAAAGCCGTCGAGCCTCCAGGCTCCTTGCTTTTCTAAATCTGCTTGCTGTTGCCAGGGTGGGCAAATCGTTGATCTAAGCGGGGGCGTCCTGATACACCCCATCGAAGTCTCCAGCCCCATCGGCGCTGCTCGCTTTTCCCGAAACAGGTTTCTTTGTCTTCTCGTGCTTTTTCTTTACAAAGCGGCCGTCCACCTTTCCCGTCTCTATGCTGGTCGCTGCGAGTGCACCGGGCACAGCGCGCACGGGATTTTCCGGTGTTGTTGCGGTGTCGACCTCTAGCTCTCTTCGGAGAGCAGATCATTTTTCAGGAAGTGGTTGCCTGGACGGGCTAGTCTCGGACATTTTCAACTCGTCCATAACGTCGCCAAACTCAACGGTGTTCTATTCCACTGCCCGGGTCACCCGATTCATGCTCGTGTAGGTGGGAAGGCAGGCGTCGGCGCTGTGACCAAAACCTCGGCATCTGGCACACCGAAGTGTCTCTCACTATCGGCGCATATGTCCCACCTGCCCGCAGAGGACTCAGGTCGGTGGTCGGCCCTGCTCAGACACAAGCACATCCACACCAAGATGGCAGGGCTGCTGTAGGATGGCGTTAACCTAAACTCGCTCGCGCAGAATTAGTTGCGCCATCCGTGTTGCCGACTCAAATATTTCGTAGCCGGGCTTCCTCCATGTTTACATGACGACACCCTTCTCATCACCAAAAAAGGCGAAGGCCTTTGCTGCGGCCTCATCAGGATGAATTGTGACATCCTTTGATCCCGAATCTCCTTTTGAGTGCCGTTCGGGTCGATCACGACACACGTTCTTCCCATGATTGTTATTTTCCACTGACTTCAAATGGCCTTCTTAACGTCCACACTTTTAAGTGTTAGTAGCCCGATGTGGTTATAACGGAACCACACCATAGCAGTGACATTTTACTTCCCAGTACATTCTTCAAAACTTCTTTGGAAATCGTCGATTCGGTAGGACCTCCTAATAGGGTCGCAGTGAAGAAGAACCGTATTAGCAACGTGTTCACCCGTTGGTAGCGGTGGCAGCACCATCCTGTCTCTTCCTTCCGTGGACAATGAAAGGTGGGTGGCTTCACCCGACGACACGACTCCATTCGCGTTTATCTTGCGAAGCGCAATTGGGCAGCCGTAACCTTGCGCGGTTTTTCACATGTAGAAAAATAAAAATAAGTTTATATGTGCTGTTCGTTTTGTGTGTGAAAGGTTTGTCATACTTTAATATGCGCTCTAACGCTTTCGGTAATATGCAGTTTTAAACATTGGCAAAAGGTATGATTGTTTTAATATAAAATTCGGCAGATATTTTACAGTTATAATGAACTTATATATAAGGGTTGACACTCGTTTTATATTTCACTTTTAAAACTTCACAGAATTGTTCACGTGGAGTATACACTACGGACATTCGATATATCCTATACGGCATCAGTTGGTTCAAAAACTTCGTTACTGGATAATGTAAAGCGACGCCGTTTGATGAACTGATGAACCTTTCAAGGTAAGGAAATCATTGTGTAACCGCATTTGTAGAGGGCTCATAATTGAGTGTTTAGAGCAATCACTGGTCCTTCAATCGCATGAAACTCCAACAAACAATTTACAAAAAAAAACATTATATTCATATCACTTGCATTAAAAAGGCCGCCTTTAGTGCCAAATCGTCCATGAGCGGAAGAGAACGCGTGCGCTTTGCGATGTTCGCGCTTTAGCTCGGCGCCTGGGGAGTGGGCAACCGACGAAGGACTAATATACCTAAATCGCGAAGTCAGCAGAGACGGCTGTTTCCGCTGTTCGACGACCTTCCACAAATATTGATGGCGGCAGCCACCCACATAACCATAATTTGAAGTATAATTTAACACCAAGGTTCTCCGTGTCCAGCTGTCCTAACTAGACAATATCTGTCTGAAACCACGCGTATTGTATGTTCGTAGAGTAACATGTATTTTGTAGTTCAGTATTTGGATCCACTCTCATTTCTAAAGGCAAAAACAAACGTGTTAACGTAAAACGCATCACTGCATTATTTAGCAAATAAGCCATTTCATTCAATGGCGCAAAAATACTGTAGGTCAGGGCAATACCTGAGTCGAAACTTTCAGAATAAGACTTCAAGTATATGGCGACCCGAACAGCACGACAATTACAATGCATTTTACTTGCTCCACTTCAACAAATAAACGCTGAAAAGGAGGTGTGCTCCTCTTAGCCTCCTCTCCAGCACTCGCACTGCCAAAGTTGAAGAAGTAGAGGGCTTTGGTGGGGGGAGCTTACCCTGTGCAATAAACCTGTCACTGACTTTAGTTTGCATCTCCTTTTTCTGGAGTAGGCCCGGTACTGCACTGAATCTGTGAAAGGTCTTGTTTTTGCAAAATATCAAGTCCGCAAACACCCGTGTCAAAAATGTCGAGTATGAAATTTACAAACAATCTCTTTTTGGTATTTCCTTTTTCTACTTTTAGACCTCATGGTATTAGTGCTTAATGCATGTTCAGTCCCGTTTTCTTGCAAGCTGTGTTGCATATTCTTAAGGCTACCATCACTGAAGACAACCCTTTTAAATGAATTGTTTGTCGTGTGCCAAAGGAAAGGGACAAAGGAGTGAGAGTTACACTATCATGCTCAAAGCGGCTACACATATATGTGTACAAACAAGCAGAACACCAGCAACCTGCGCTACTGTGCATGCGCCACATCCGATTCGGTTCGTGGCTTGCCGAAGTATCACCTGCTAACATTCGTTTCGATTGTAACTTAACGTCTTTTAAGCATACTCTTCTTATCTACGCTTAATTATCTCAACTCTGAGTTTTAACCACATAAAAACATAATGATCGAACTTCGCGCTTTTAAAATTAGCAATGTTTTTGAATTGGTCATCCATACTTAATTCCGCAGAAGGGGCTAAATTGGTTAATTTACCCGTGAATGTGAAGTCACTGCTGCAAACAAACCGTTGCTAGGGGCGTTGCTAAGGACGAACACATGTAATTGGATTTAGCTTCGAAAGAATGATCGATTATTCATCGGACATATAATTCAAACATAATCAATAGATATACCAGACCATGAGTTTGCCAAGAATCGCCTGTTTTTGAAATATTGGCGAGAATCGTTTGGTCATTGTGATATCTCGAGATGCCCGCAGCAGACGACGAACGCATGAGACATGACTGAAGCATTCTCTATACACCAGTCTGAGTCGTTTGATTAATCGAACTATTTTGATCCTATCATATGTGGAAACCTAGCATGTCTATCAAAAGTTGTTAGGTTTAAAAAGAGAAATTGTATTCGCGTGTGAAACGGGATACTGTCTGACAAAATCATCGCAAATATGCAGATCTTTCAAAAGTACGGTGAGAGAAGCATCTGTTCAGTACATGATATCTGAGCAGCGTCAGGGCCATTTTTTATTTTGGAGTTGACGTACATTGTAATGAAGCAGCAATTATTTTCAAACTTACATAACGTGCTGGATCCCCAGATTTCGTTTGCAGGCTCGCAATATAGTTGGCGCTTTGTATCAGCTTGTAAGAATTACAGTGAGAAGATATGCTGCTGACTCTTTCTCTTTTTTCAAGACACCAAATAGCAAAAAAACGAAATAAAATCATCATTTAAATTTATATATTTTACGGACAGTTTGTTTGACCACAGAAACGTGCACTGAATCAACTTCTGTGCATACATAACGTTTCTTTTTGAAACACGTGCTGGCCTTACCTTTCACATTGATACAGTTAACTTCGTATTTGTACATTGTTATCATTATAAATGATTTGGCTTCACAGTAGTTTACCCCTTTTCAAATATGGCCGAAAACTCTACTGGCAGGCGTTCGGGCGCTCGCACGCGTTGAGTGTTGATCAAAGTTGTGCACGGGCACTCTTCGCTTCCGAATTTTCACATACTGTTGACCAGAAGAATTGAAGTTTTGTCGCTTGTCACCAACTTCAATTCAACGCGGTCGCATGTTCTATCAAAAATGACTACTGGATCAAACGGTGCTCGCAATGCCAACGCGTTGTCTCCAAGCACTGCAGAACCGGTTGTACATTTTTATTTGGTGTTTCAAGTATGGCTTATGGTGGTGCAATAATAAAAAAGGCTTCATGATTAGATGTGGAGAAGTGCAATTACTTACAGTGTTCACTTTTTATCATACAAATCTAGACCGATCGGGTCGATCTCCTATGCATATATCAAGAACAGTGCCATGTGGGGATGTCATCACTTGCGTGGTCCGTCACAAAACGTAGGAGTGTTTATGCGTTGGAGTGGTTATGCTGTTTGGGATTTAAGAGGCTAATAAGCAATTCTTCGCCAGGAGAGTATCAGCTATCGGACCAAAGCATTCTGCAACTTGTATTTCTATACACATTAAAGGTTGCAGGCTCTGCTCCAAAACGTCGAAAATAAGGCCTCTGCGACTGCGCACAAGTTTTTCAACTATTTGAGAGTAAAATATGACGTCAAGTTTATTTGAGATAACATTTTACATTGGTTAATAACGAAGTCAGTGAGCGTCGAGACAGTTATATTGTTGATTTATGAGGCAATCACAGCATTTAAGAGGTCTTATATTTTTTAAGCCAAAATGAAAAAGGAATATGCTGGAGAACTATTCTTTAAGAGAATTAATATACAAATGACGGAAAGAGCTCAGGAGGATTTATCACTTTTTGTTGCGCTTGTGCCATGTTAAAGCTGTGCTTTCATTTCAAAATTTCATAAATAAAACTGGGTTTGCTTTTTGTATGTAGAAACATATTTAAAATTCGGGATATCGCTCAGTATATGCGAAGATCTTTAAAAAAAAATGTGTCATGATTTTTTATTCTGTAAATGACAAAACAGTATGCAATGCTGTGCCCTTTCGGACAGATGCACTTGCTTTCTGTAGTAGGTATCGCATGCGACATAAAAGCGGGAATAAAAACTAGAACAACACGCTCTAAAGCTGATTATGTTTAAGTGTGCAAAGCTGAGGATTTCTAATATACACCTCGGCACAAAACTAAAACTATTTCTTTTACTCTACAGATTGCCTCTGCTTTTCTATGCTGCTACCTTGACAACTCTCTGTGAAATGCTTGGAGCTGCACTACCAAATAAAACAGTGGTTGTCGCTGGAAACCTGCTGTGCTACGCCTTGAGCGTCTCAGATTGAACGTGGCAATTTTATATTTACTAATTTTGTAACTGAGGGCGTTCATCCTTTGATACGCCCATGGAACCTATAAGACGTGAAGATAGATGACCTAATACTATTATTTTTACGCATTACTAAAGCAAACACATTCTAAAACCCACTGTCTGTGAGAAGTCACATTCCCAAAATACTGAAAATTTAACTCACCCTAAAGTGTTATTTTATTATTTTCAAGTCACATTCCCAAAATACTGAAAATTTAACTCACCCTAGAGTGTTATTTTATTCTTTCCAAGTTGAAATATACACTCTAAAAAAAATAAGTAGCGAAATCTAACGGAATGTCCAACTAGTCTCCCCTTTTCATCGATTTTACGTGGTGCTCCCTCTATCGGTCATTGAGAGGGAGCAAATTCTATACATCTCGTTTCGCTCATTGACGGGACGATCACAACGGACGGCCGAATCAATTGCTGAGCTTTTTTTTTTTACTTTCGTCAAGAAATAGATGTATTTGGAACCCGGTTTCAAACTAATCTGCAAAACTAAGCAGCAATATAAATAATCAACGCTGCCGGTCGCCGAATCCAAATCCAAATCTAGGAACGGACCGCAGTTCGGCGTGTTTGCGGTCGTCGTGTTGCTTAGCTGCATCGCTTTGCTTGTCCGGCGTTTTTCCGGTCACCGCCGACTGAAAAAGGACATCTAGCTGTCGCAGATAAGTGACGAACGTGCGTAGCCCTTCTATACAAGCCGGCCAGAAACGGATCGGTGCATGAAACGAGGTTGCACAAGTTTTTCGTCGACGGATATGTTGGTGGTACACACGTCGCTGAGAGAAAACTACTCACAAAAAAATGCAAGTGCTTTCTTTTTTATGCGCGCAAATAAGTCGTTGCCTCTGGCAGCCTCTATTTATAGCAATGTAGAACAATTTTAGTATCTCCAGTCGTTTAGTTTGATTGCCTGTGGCTGTGGACCCAACGGCCGATCAGGACATTCCCCGGCGCTAGTCTTTCGTTGTGCGAAGCTTACACCGGCCGTAGTTATGTTCGATAACGTTGATAACTACGGCCGGGTAACTCTTGCCTTTTGCTTATACTCTGCCATGGAAGCTACGAGCGTGTTCCCGACGCGCTGAGGTGTGCCTCGACATCTTGAATGCTCAGGATATCGCCTGAAATTCGATGAGAGTTTTTAAGCCTGTGCCGACAGCTGCTTGTCTTCTGCACGAGAAAAAATAAAATGTATTGTTCATGTACGACGCATTTTAAATTCCATATGCGATAGCGGTGGGTCACATTTGTCACAAATCTACACCGTAAACTTAATCAAACCGCCGTCGCACTGGGATCACTGCCTGTCGTCTTAGATGTAAGAAAGCGTGTTTACGTGTGAGGGCCCTGTGAGAATCTGCAGTGCAAGGGGTATTTCCGATTATATTTGCACAGAAAACACCCATATCCACTTCACATCTGCTGTGGCTGCGACGTGGGCCTGTCTGAGCAATATGCAAAATCCTTTGATTTTATTTTAGCACATTCAGATCATAAAGCTTCCTTATAAAGGGTGTCTGCTACTAAAGGAAACGCAGCTGTTAAAATATCTGATCAATCGGCACGGATAGAATAAGAATTGGGGTCTATGTACCCTACTGCACCACAACTTGGCAGTGGCCGGTGTTGGCATCTCAACGCCCTTGCAGCAAGTTTTGACCTTCTGATATTTAGCCCTTGTGCGCTAACTGACTCGGGTGCCAATCAATCCGCATTTAGGCTTGGTGTTACCATGACGACTGTTCAGTTATCGGCAAGTCTGGAAATGAGCAGACTGGGGCCAAAACTAAGTGTTCTTTTACTCGGAAGTATTTCAGTTCTGAGTTTAGAATCACCGGGATGAAAA
Source organism: Ixodes ricinus (assembly GCA_037355805.1). Lineage (NCBI taxonomy): Eukaryota > Metazoa > Arthropoda > Arachnida > Ixodida > Ixodidae > Ixodes > Ixodes ricinus. Next base: position 10,843 of record JAZHYW010014300.1, on the reverse strand, counting down.
GTGCTGCCGAAGTTGCTTCCATTCGTCTGTTTGTACATATTAAATAGTTTTGCTTCAGAAAATGCTCTCGTTTCCACCATTCCATTACTGTTGTGCTTTTTGTATATTCTAGAACCTTGTGGGCACCCTGGCGGCTCCCCAGCCCAGTTGCCCGACTGCGGGGCACAGGTTGCGAACTGTCCCGCGTGGCGGCGGAAGTAAGCCGGCCACGCGGACATCACGTGCGCCGCCTTGATAAGGCGGATCAGTGGCGCCGCACAGGGAGTCGCAGCCTGGAGTCAAGCGCCGCCAGTAACGATGTTAGTGTATTGATCGTCTCGTCCGTGTCTAATTCAATGCAGTTTCTTCTTTTTGAAACCGTTGGCTTCGTGTTATTCCTCGGGGTCGGGTATGCAGCAATGCAAACCGACCACAATGGTGCACCAAGCGTGGTATGCTACCCACTCGCAGGAATTTCACGGGGCTTGGTTTCTTCATCCGGTAAGCTTTTTTCACAATCCCCGTATTTCCCACCACCGTTCCATGCTTCCGTCACGTCGGCGTTTGTTGTATTGGTGTTTTTCTGACTGTTTGTTTTGCGACCACAGCAAGCGTTTTGCGCGCTTGTGTTGTTTTCTGGGGGCGATTCTTTTTTTTGTGCTTCCAGGCAAGCTCACACGGGAGCAGAAAGCCGCAATGGCCGCAGCGGCACAAGTGACCCTACTCACGAAGGTCACGGAGATGTGCTACTCCGTGATGCCGCGCCTGGCCCTCACGCTTGGCCAGCAGGAGACCCCACCCCGAGAGCCGAGACCATCTTGACTGTTCTAGTCTACACGGGGTACAACGACGTCAACGTTCGTGGCAGACTTCCTGGCCGAGGTGCACAAGTACCACTTTGCCTTTGGTGCCTTGAAAGCCTTCATCGTGGACCGCATGGTCCCGCTGACGTTGCAAGCCAGCGCCAGGTGCTGGTTGGGGTCGCAGGCCCCATTAACCAGCCTGGCGAACTTCCAGACAAAGGCTTCGAGAAGATTTCCTGCCTGCGGGTTTAGCAACGCGGATGGTCCAAGAGCTCGAAGCAAGGACGCAGCCCCCGCATGAAAGTCTGGTCCGCTACGATTCGGGTCATGCGAGAGCTCTTCAAGAGGGCAAACCCGAAGTCACCGGTGTCGGACAGAGTATCTCTGGTCAGAAGACAGTGCCACCCAAGATACCACGTCCACCTCATCAACCTCACCTTTGAGACCCTTGAAGAGCTAGCCAGGGGCGCCCAGCTCATCGAGGAAGCTCTTCATGCCGAGCGGAACTACGCGCCACCGCCACCAGCCAAGTACATGTTCGAACCGGTATACGCATTGCGGGGGCGCGAAACCTCCCCGCAAGTGGACTGTCCGAACGTGAACTCCCTTCCCCACATCAACCAGGAGAGTTGGCGTGGCATGGATGAGGTTCTTCCGCGCGGGATAAGCGGATGTTCGCCTAACTCTCATCGAGAGGTTTGCGGAGGTCACAGCGGGGCCAGTGAGGGTACCGGGCCGGGGTCGCCACGACAGGTGAAAGCTCGTTGGCCGCGCCCTATCGCAAGCTGGGGCCCAACGGGATCCACACCCAAGTGAACCATCTTAATCAGTCTACTCCTGCAAGTGCTGGAGAAAACTGGCACGCTGCGGTCGAAATCCCGCAGCCATGCAGCATTGACCCCCTGCCGCAACGGAACAAGCCCTCCTTACAGCAGCCGGTCGGAAGTCTGAGGGAGGCCCTCCCTTACTGGTTCTTTACCCGATCACTAGAAGGTGTCCAACAGGCACCTCGGTGCGGGTGTCCTAAGCAGGCAACTGTCGTCGGACTCCTGCTACGAGTACGAGCATCCCGGCCATCACCGAAACAATTGTTCAAGACTTCTGGACACTACAAACGAGAGGTGGTACGAGACGGCGGCAAATGGCCAGAACCAGAACAACAAGAAACTATAATTCATTGGACAGGGACGAGACAATCAATGCACTAACATCGTTGCCGGCGGTGCTTGAGTCCGGGCAATTGCACTCCCTGTGCGTCGCCTTTGATCCGCCTTATCAAGGCAGCGCACGAGATGTCTCCATGGCCGACTTGATTCCGCCGCCACGCGAAAAAGTTCGCCACCCGTGCCCCGCAGTCGGGCAACTGGGCTGGGGAGCCGCCTGGGTGCCCACACTCCTCCCTCCCCCCCCCCTCAAACTTTGTCCGGAATGTCGATGACGGTGTTGTCGTTGGGATCTTCAGGGAAGGATGGAGCTGCTGGGCGGACTCGCGTTACACGTACGGTTGGCGCCGCTGGACGAGCGTGATGGCCCGTTGGTGGTCGCGCTCGCCGAGTTGGTTGGCGCCCGCAAAGCCTTCGGCATCTGCCATCTTCCCAGCTCCTTGGTCATATGCTGCTCTCTCTGCAGCTGCTCGGTCAGCTCCTGATTGTCAAAGACGTCCTGCATCTCCTAAAGCTGTCGCTTGACCTCCTTGTTCTGGCTCAGGGCTCGGTTGGCGGCCACCTTTTTGCTCTGGATCGTCTCCTGCGGGCGGCTGCTCTCTACGTACTCCTCCTTGATTCTAGCCAGCTGCTGCTCCGTCCTGTAGGGAGTGGCCAATGTGTATGGTTCCCTGGTCCGCCCCTGACGTGCCGTCGTCCTTGGTGGCCCGGTCCACCACGAATCGGCCGCCATGTCCTTCGGATGATAGGTGTGGTGACCGTGTTGTCCTCGAGTCATCTTCGTAGAGAAACAAGGAAGCCGACGACATGGGGGCTTAGTTGAGGCTTGAGCCGAGAATGTTTTCGCACCCCTTCGAGAAAGTTCAAAATAATGGATCTGAGAACGGCACGCCATCTTCTCCCCACTCTGTTGTAAAAATAGCAGATCCGTGGAAGTAGGAAACTACCCCCAAATAGCGAGAGAGGTGAAGCCGAGGAGTCAAAAAGGAAAGGGTTCCTTTCTCTTTGGCGTCACCGACATCAAAGGTTATACCGCCGCCTTGGTGGAGACAAGGAGGTTTCCGGAATGGGACTGCCGTTAGTGTCGTTCCGGTCCTGCGAGAAATCTTTGTCTTCTGCTTGAAAAAGTCGTTTAAGGTCGGTGACATGAACAGGTCCGGTTTCTTCATTCGACTCGCCGTGAACTAGTTTGTAAGTGAGCGGTGAGCACTTTTCATGCACGCGAAACGGACCTTCCCACCTGGTTGCGAGCGAGGCTGCGAAGCCTCGAGCGGCGTTACTCAGTGGGTGAGTGCGCCGAAGTACATAATTTCCCACCTCGAACTGCAGGTCACGTCGCCCCTGGTTTTACTGCTCCGAATGCTGCACTCGGGCGACGTCGAGATTTTCTCGGGCCTCTCAATGGTTTGTCGGAGAAGCGCTTTCGCAAGTCCTCTGGAAACTTCACGTAGGGGCGAAGCCCTCCCCAGACACTTGAGAAAGGAGACAGTTAAAAAGCGGAAACGCGAGCTCCTCGCCGAAATTTAGTTGGGCGGAAGTGAGACCCCTTGACCAATTAGTGGTCGTACGTGTTGCTAATGCCAGCTCCGGCAGTTTCGCGTCCCAGTCCTTGTGGCGCTCAGTGTAAGCCCCTTACATTATCTTAAGGTTTAGATTTACAATTTCCGTGATGTTCGCTTGTGGGTGGTATGGGGAAGTTCTTTTTTGTCCAATTCCCAGCACCGCACATGCGTCCACGAACGCTTTACTTGTTAGGTAGCAGGCATTATCGCTTGCAAGCAGTGCTGGAAAGCCAAACCTAGCGAATGCTACAAGCAGTCAATCCCCGATGTTTTGGGAATCAAGCTTTCACAAAGGAAATAATTCAACCCACTTCGTGAAGCGGTCGGTTACCACAAACAAGCATGATAGCCGCAGAGACTACGTGGCAAGGGGCCCATGACATCACAGCAACAAATCTGCCAAGGGCTGTGGTTCACGATGGGTTGCATGAGACCGGAAGGGGTGGGGGAGGGGCTGACCACTACGTGGTTTTGCCTTGTGGCATACCGAGCAGCTACAAGCGTATCAAAGCACATCCTGCCTCATGCCTGGCCAGGTAGCAATTAGGGATAACGTTTCGTAAGTTTTGCTCCCACTGCTGCGTCCTGCCAGGGCAGAGTCATGCATGTACCACAACTTATGGCTGACACGAGAGCAAGCAAGGGACATTGAGAGGACCACGGGGCAGCAGGCAAGGAGCCTCACATGGCGTAAGCTACAGTCGACAGCGCCTCAGGAGCGATGTGAAGTGTTCAGTATTCTGCAAATGTTGATGTCGCACTATCTTGGTTAGGATGCCTCTAATTATTTGCTTGAGTATATGTTCAGGGTTAAAATTACCTAGACAACCCTGTGACAAGACATGCTTAAACAGTATGTTTCATGAAAACTACAATATTGTTCGTAAAAGTTTGTTTGCATCATTATCGCGAACCGAAAATTTGGAAAAGACGGACAACATCATACCTTCGGTATCCCAAACAAGTGCACCCCCGTGATATACAAAGGGCCACAGGATCTGCCGCACCGGGCACGTGCTACACAAATATTGTCACGTCGTCTGCGCAACACATGTCATTGCTCTATCCGACGGCTTCCGTGAGAATCGGAGACATACAAACAGGTGTTTTCCCAAAATCCTATTTAGTAGGAATTCACTCATGGTGAAGTGTAGTAAAGGGCATGTAAGTGTGCTGCGAGACTTGTGTAGTGAGAAGCAAGTGACACAACACCGATAATTTCTGCCATTGCGGATTTTCCCAAACAAAACACCTAAATATGAACCGAAACACGGGGATTAGCCCAAACGAGCCTTTCCCGAGCCCACGGTGTTAAAGCCGAGCGCAAGGCGCCGCCAACGTTGACAATAGAAAACGAGGCGACGCCCGGCAGTAGCTTCGCTGCACCGCTGATATTTCGGCTTCTCCACCTTTTGTATAAAGGTATCAAACAACACGGGCACCCTCTCGATAATCTAAATTTCACACAATAGCTACTATTTCGTTGTACGCCAACGACGAAAAGCGCACCGCGTCGTAGAAAAATTAGAGAAGCGCAAAAAGTCTCGATATTGTTTTCTCCGTCGTCTGTGTGGAGAAAGCACGGTAGCGATATCAGTAGATGCTCACTTGTTTGACATTCTTTCTCTTGTTCAATGTCCGACAATCTTGTCACATTCCTTGAATAATAGCACTTCATCGTGACAACAACAATGTTTACGCAATGTGAAAGCTTTCGTTTGAAACGACCACCAATATTTGCGGTTTCGCCCTGTATCGCCATGTACTTAGCGTGCATGGCCTAATCTTTCAGGCAAGCATATGACTACTGGCAGGATCAACCAGGTAATCTTTTTGTGGTCCTCCTTAATGGAGGAAGCCAACGCTCGGATTACTTTCTGTCATGTCATGCCGCTTGAATCATCACAAGCCCAAGGCACTGCCGTCGTTGGGACTAACAATGCTTGGATTTGGACTAGTTGGTTTGATATCATGAGGTATATTGAGCTGCGAAGTTACACTTAACAAATAAACACGCAATCTATGAAACAATACAGAAGACTGTGCTTTCACAAGTATTTCGTGCTATTATCCGTCTTCCATATCGTCTTATAGTCGGCTTGTTTATGTGTGAAGTGTAACTTCGCAGCGCAGTATACCTCGTAATGTCACCGGGAACAAATGTTAAAGCAGTTTGAAGAGAATGAAGTTTACACAAAATCTGCGGAAACATCTGCTAATCAGTGCTTGAATTCATGTTTTATATAAACATCTGCTAAAGCCGGGCGTAAGAACAAGTTGTTCGGAAACATCTGTTTGTTTATAAGATCTGCTAATGTCGCGTGTCAACAACCTTCAGCATTCTAAATATATAAAGAATTGATAGAGTTATGCATCGTTTAACTTTAGCTTTTATTATATCGCCACAGGTTGAGCGCATGTGCAGGCGACATATATGGCAATGGTAATTAATGGTTTTGTTGGCTTGCCCACTTGACCCAAGACTTTTTCCTCTCAGTGACAGCTGATATTTCTGCATGGTAGTGGTGCATCACACGTGTAAACGGCCATTGCTGCACGAATTTGTTTTAAGAATTAAATTGTTTTTCATGAAACATCCCATTTTATAACCACACAGTTTACTTTCAAAATAAAAAAGCTGTTTTTCGCCTTTTGATAATAACAGTTAACACTGAGTATGCATGTAAATCACTTACATTTTGTAAGATAAATATTAAAAAAGAAAAACAAAAACAGTCACCGTGTATATATATATATGTTTTTTTTTAAATTATGTAACCAAATATTTTAGCTGTTTGTTATGGTCGAATGGCCATATTCACTTTGGACTATTCGTGTTTGGTCATCAGCGGGCCTCATAAGAATTACGACATGAACGCGGGGAAGTTTTGACTACTTTATAAAACTGCCGTGCATCGAGCGAAGGGACTGCACACAAGAAAGCAGAACACGAGAAGCGTACGCGGCTGCATCAGAAGGGTCAGGAAACCCGTACGCTCAAGCGCCTGCAAGCCAACTCCCCATGAGCAACTTAATAAGTAGACACAAAATAACATTTTAACCGCAACGCCCAGCGACATTTCAAAGCTACGGGCACCATGTTCGATTTCGCACACGAAAGCAGCCGATCAAGGCTACGTGCGTGCATACTCTTCATTCCTTCTACATTGCCACAGAAAGGTGTCGGAACTTAAAGAAAGCCATTTCTTTTGGCTAGCCCATAAGGATAACATTTTTTTTCATTGTTAATTAAAGCAGAAAAGTCGTAAATATTGCCAAATGCCTCATAAAAACAAAATGCCAGAAAAAAATAAAAAGTAAGCCCCCACTGGGGCATTCACCCGCGTACGAGGCGGACATCTTACCAGTACGCTACGCGGCCTATTTGTAGCGTTAGCTACACTGGCCGAGGTTGAGCAGTTTCGCGTGGCACTCATAATGAGCCGTACTCCGTGCTGCGCAAGCGCGAGGAGCAATGACGTCACACGGCGCACAGCTGGTGGGGCGGAGCCGCCGTCGCCCCGGGCTCTGCTGCCACCGTGCGCGCCTCGCCAATCTGGGCAAGCGCGAGGAGCAGTGACGTCACACGGCACACAGCTGGCGTGCCGGAGCCGCCGCCGCCGCGGGCTCTACCGCCACCGCGCGCGCCTCGGCGGTCTTGCATTCCAGAGGAGTGACGTCATAGCCGCGGCAGACACACTGGCGCTGCCACGTGCCCAGCCGTGTGCCTCCGTTGCGCAGTAGCCAAGTCTGACGCTGCACCGGAGCTGCTTGATAGCGCCTCTCATTTTGTGCGCATAAGCTCACGCTACGTATATCCTGGCATAGCCGAGCTAAGCCGCCGCAATTTTTTGTATTTATTGCCTGAAAAGGTGACAGGACAAAACGTCGACTATACTGTTCGACAAAGTTGTCACTTATAAGAATAACAATACAAACAAATAATCGGTTGTTGACCACATCAAAGTATTGTTATCGGTTTACGCTCGGAAAACGAAGATCGGATTCAGAATAAATTACATCTCTAAAAATCAGAGAGATGGAGACATCGATCAATGAGAGCATACCAGTCTCGGCGTTCCTTCAGATGATCCAACATATTTCTCACGTGAGATACAGTTTCTATAAAGAACATTTTGTAGACGGGGTGGATCGGCATTTCTGTCGATCATTCTCGTCTTCCGAATGCTATGCGAGCCCATCAGCGTGAACAAATCATAACGAAAACTGTCGTTGGGTTTTAAAGATAAAAACTGTATTGCGTAGGCGTTGACGTCCAAGTCCTGTTTCAGTGTACTCTGTAAGACGTCCCAGAAGAGGTAGGGGCCAGTGCAGAAAATAAAACAATGTTCTATTGTTTCTGGTTGGTTACAAAGACGGCAATTCACTGACCATGGTACTAGAATTCCTCAATCTCGAAGCCAGGGTTTCACAGGAAATGTTGAAGTGTGAAGTTTAAAGAAAAATGACTTTGCGTTAGGTGCAAAGCGCAATTTTTGGACACGCGTAAGAACATCTTGTCCTGGTCCATGGTTGAATATACTCGATACAAAGGTACGCGAAAAGTTATGTCAAGGAGGATGGCATATAATGCTTTGCGTGAAATTGTAAATAAATATTTAAAAAAAGTGTTCTTAAAGCTCTATTGTACTTACTGCTTCTCAGAGGAATCCCAAGGGACGTGATGTGCCCGCGATACCGATGAAACCACCAAATAAGGTAAAGCATCTGAGAGCTCTGCCTGTAGGTAAGTACGAAGGAAATGATGTGATGTTCTGAAGAGTAGAAAACAAGTTATTTTTTGTTTTAAGAAGATATGTTGTAGTCCGAGGCCACCGACATCAACATGGCGAAAAAGATTGTCTTGTCGCATAGGTTCCCAAGTAGAGTTCCTCACGAAAGTAGCAAAAACCCTGTTAAACTTTTTGAATGTGGGTTATGATGCAGCAAATAACCTAAAGAATATACCAGAGTTTCGGTGCAAGAAAAATATTGCACGCTTTTGCTCACCAAAAAGTGACCACTGATTTGTTTTTATAATGTTAGCTTGACTTTTGATCTTTGCCAATCGTTCTGTCCAGTAGTGGTCATTGTTCCGAATACAATTCAGGGGCACTCCTAAGTACTGGGGAGTAACGCAAGCCGAAGATATGCCAGCATATGTGAGGGTGTTGTGGCCCATTGCCCGCACCAGAATCCAGCGCATTTCGTCTTATCACTTAGAGCACCGGGAGCACCACAAACGTTTTGAGTTAAAGTGAATACATTGTCTATGCATCGCTTATCAGCACAAAAAAGGCAATATCATCGGCGTATGCTAACACCTTAACCTCTGTACAGTAAAACTGATAACCTTCCATGGTAGGGTTTTTCGAGCACGCTTAAGCACAAAGGTTCCAGATACTAAGAAAATAAAAGAGCGGATAAGGGGCATCCTTGTTTGACCGATGATTTTAGAAGAATGGTACTTGAAAGCGAACCATTGATTATCAGTCTCGTGGCACAGTTACGGTAACACATCTCAATACCTTTCAAGATTGTGGATCCTGAGTTTCCGTGACGAAGAATATCGAAGAGGAAAGCGTGGGACACCCGGTCGAATGCCTTCGCAAAGTCTACTTGCACCATGGCAACTTATTCAGCATGTAGAACGCAGGTTTCAATTACCGCACGTTCCTCGTGTATGTTGGTTTGCATGCATCGCCTTTTAAGTCCACTGGTATGGTGGTCACCAACAAGATTGGACGTAACAAGCTAAAGTCTATCTGTCAGAAGTTTAGCAAGTATCGTATAGTCCACATTGCATAAAGTAATTGGCCGGCACCTTTCAGCATGTATTAGTTTGTCAGGATTTTTACTTTTTGGAATCAAGACCAATTGGCTGTTACAAAATCTAGGCGGCAAGGCTTCCATTTCATAAGTTTCAAAGAAGACCTCAACTAGAAAAGGGCACAGCTGATATTTGTACTTTTTGAAAAATTCGGATGGGAGTCCATCAGGTCCTGGTGTTTTAGAGTTTTGTTGCTGGTCTAACGCCATTCGGACCTCTTCTAGCGTTATTGGTCCGCTAAGCATGCAACGTTTTAGCGGGTCAACTTGGCGAATCACAGAGACCAAAGGCTGTGCTAATTAACTATCCACATATTGTTTGTGCGCAAAGTTGTTTTGGTAATGAAATTCAAACGTTTTCATAATGTGGTCTTCGTCTGTTGGGAGCGTCCTATTACAATCTAAACGTTTATTTTTTTAAGGTTCACTTCGCTTCTTGTCGTCGATTGCGCGACGTGAAGGTGTCTCAGAGGATAGAAATCGTCTGCACCTAGACCGTACTAATGCACCATGATAAAGGCTTGTTCGTAACGCTGTATCTGTTAATTAAGGCGTGTGATTTCTTCCTGAAACAAGCCGAGTGTTTCACACTCCAGCTCATGAAGAATGTGTACATTTTTCAAAAGAATAGATTCATATTTTTTTGCATGAAACGCTGCAATGCACGCGCATTCAATTGCTTCGTTTTTAACCTCCTGCTTGAAAGAGTCCCATTGAGCAGAAATGCCGAACTTATGATTTGTTGTCGCTTTGTTGAAACATTCGCGTAGACAACTTTTTCTAATCTTTGTTCCCTAAAAGTATCGTGCAAAATTCCCACAAAGCCCAGTTTGGCTGTGCGTTCCGCATCTGTTTTGATACGGACGCTTACAGGGCAATGGACCTTTTCCGAGAAGCGTTCTGCGCACGCGCGAGCGCCCGATGCCAAGCGGCGGAAGTCTGCACGAAAATCGAGGAAATTCGGAAGGAGGCTGTGGATCAGCGGAGGTAAAACCGTAATTGCAGTATACATATCATTGTGTTATGCAAAAAAGGAAGCGGACGGAAAGAATAACACGACGTTTAAGTGGACGCCATGGATGCCCCACTCGGAAGTCGCGTTGGGCACGCTCCGCCGCTCGCAGAACGAAGAAACTGGTAGCGTAGCTCCAATTATCGATTGGTAGCGCAGGTAGATCCTCCCTCGATTTTTAGTTCGGTGCAGCCACCACCTGGTTCCGTCGGTATGTTAAAAGGTCCATTGTCTGAAAGAAGAAACTGGTTTCACGTCATATGCAGTCACATTTAAAAGGAAATTGAAACGTAAGTATGATCAAGTCCGGCATTACATGAAGCTTGGAGGAGGGTGTATGGATAGCAGTACTTTGAAAAGCTTCAACATTAAATATGACATTCATGTGTGAGAGTGATGAGAGCAGAGCACTTCTGTCAGGTCGAGAGATGGTGTTGATCTATCGTTCATATTACACGACAATTAAAGTCGCCGAACAAAATAATTTGTTTGTCG
>JAZHYW010014299.1:0-27215 GCA_037355805.1 Ixodes ricinus | reverse complement strand
ATAGATGGCTCTCGCCAAACCCAGAGAACCTGTCCGCGCCGAGGCCATTGTTTTTGAGAGGAGTTGAATGTATTCCCCCTCTCTGTTTCAGCTAGGTCCAGACGGCGATGCTACAAGCGCAGTCCGGGCTTTCAGCGTCCCTGCCAAGCACGCGCTCGTGCAGTGCAAGCACTGTTCAGGGGAGACACGCTCGTAACAGCAGATGCGTACTGATCCAAGCTGAAACGAAGTATATACTCTTCAGCTCACGCAACCGATGCTACAAGCGCGAGCTCCGGGCTTCCAGCGTCCCTGCCAAACACGCGCGCTCGTGCAATGCAAGCACTATTCAGGGCCACACGCTCGCGTCGGCATCAGCTGCGTCTGGACTAGCTGAAACGAAGTATAGTAAAGTATTTGTCGAAGCGCTCGTGCCCAGACCGTGCTAGGCGAGGGTCAATTTATTCGCTATGCTTCGGCTAGTAAACACCGGGCTGTGGGGACAACAAGCTCGAGATAGCACAGCATTGTCTTCGCGCTGCAAGCGCGTGCTGTCGAGAGCGTTCACCAGATTCGCATCGCACCGTCAAAACTGTTCCTCACGGCGGACGATGGTGGCTGGAAGACACGTAAACAGCGCTGTATCAGGGCTCCACTGCCTGCGAGCACCGGCCTTAACTTTTATCCAGACGCTATCTTCCTTGAGAGGCTTAAATGAGAAGAATGGAGTTCAATGTACTAAATCATGTGACACTGAGTAAAACAACTCGAATGCGGCTAGCGCTTGATACGTACTATCGGGGAAAAATAAAATGCGAACAGAGGGAGCGCGTGGGTCGCGGTGCAGGCTGCGCCATCTGGAGTTGAGCCTAGAGGCAACGGTGCGTGGCTTACTCCGATGTGTTTACGCCCTTCGCCTCGGCGCTCTCAAGCTTCGGCATTGCGCCTCTAAGGCTCGTTCACGTTACGAAAAGTCACCGGGAGATCTGTGCTTCGTATTAGCCGTAGGTACCAATTGAAGGAGATAGCCTGGAACGTGACATTGGAGACACGAATGTTTCGCTGACTTAGACGTAACGTAAGAAAACGGTGCTGTGTGAAAAGTTGAACCGAGCTCAACTCCTTACGTTACGTTACGACGAGCCTTGAGTTTTTGGTTGCCACGGTAACTCATCGTCCTAGCTCGTCGTCACCGAAACATTCGTGTTTAGAATGTCGCGTGCCAGCTAGGATATCTCCTTGAATTGGTAGCCACGCTTAGTACGAAGCACATACTTCCCGGTGACCTTTCGCAACGTAACGTAAGAAAACAGGGCAGTGTGAACGAACCTTTACGTTACGTTACGACGAGACTTGTGTCCTTGGTTGCCACGGTAACTCACCGACCTAGCTCGTCATCACCGAAACATTCGTGTCTCGAATGTCGCGTGCCAGGCTATATCCCTGAATTGGTAGCCACCCTGTAATACGAAGCACAGATTTCCCGGTGACTTTTCATAACGTAACTTAAGAAAAATGTCTGTGTGAACTAAAGACACTGGATCCTGGGAATGTAGCGCCATTGCCTTCCCTGCCTGCTATCCAAACACCAACAAATACTAACATACGGAGACCGAAACCTCGCAAGGCGATTGGCTAATCTGCCTCTGTTGTTATGACAATCGCCCTTTTGGCCCCTTCAAATCTTTGATGCTTCGAGAGGGACGTTCTAATCCAGTCGCCCCAAGGTCACCATGGAGCATCATCGTACTAAAGGCGTTCCTCGCCAATATAAGCGTCGTTGGCACTGTGTATGCAATCAACTTATCAATCATGCTGATCTCCACGGATCTCTTACAATTATATTGTTCTTTTTGGGTATTTAAAAACAGGAAAATTATTTTTCAATGCCTCCAAGCACCGACACCGCAGGTGGTGGTGGTAGGAAGACGTATGCTCGTTTTGCCGGTGTGTGGATAGCAAACTCTCGGTATACAAGAAACGTTTTTATAAGGCTACCGGTCATTAGCGAATAGACCGATCTCACCAGCAGTTTGACTACGCCACCGCTGCCGGAATGCATCGAGGGAACTTCGGTCTCTCTGCACGTGCGACAACCTCGCTGGAGCTCTGCGCGAGTGGAGCACGAGACAGCACGAGCCCTTCTCGTGCACTGCCGTTTGCCTCATGTGAACTATAGTTATGGCGGCGTCACGCATGCGCCGAACGCTTGGTGAGATCGGTCTATTTAGATCGGCTCACCAAGAATCAACGTTACTAGAACCACTCAGCTGGGAAACTGCCATAGAGCCTGCTTTAGAAAGTGGAAGCCGATCCCTGCTCGAGAACCGAGCTAATGGCGATCGCCACAGCACGCCATTTTCTCCCACGGCGTCCACTCCGGGAACTGCATGGCTGCGTCAAGTCGGCCAGGGGCCGGTGGCGCCATCTCGCAGGGCAATCTCACCCGGCGGCTGGCGTAACATGGCACCGTGTTTCGGCTTTCGTCAGCTAAAGGGGTGGCGCTGATTATCGTATGTAGCTCGGTCTCGGTGGACGCCAACGGCCCGGGTTTCAAGGGTGAGTTTCCCAACTGCGGGCTTTAGTAACGTTTGCCAGGAATGGAGAGGTCAGAGGAGAAATTGCTGACTTCAAGGGCCAGAAATGGCGAACCATACGGAGGGCTTGGCGTTACTTTCTTACGATCCAGTTGCTTTGATGTGAACGGGCCTTTAGTGCGCTGAACGCCATCACCGCTATCTTTGCTCGCTCGGTACGCATGCGGCGCGAGGAAGCTCGCCGCTCGCAGCAGCTAGTAAGCGCGCTGAGTTAACCCCCCCCCGGGAAAAGAAGGGCGCGCAGCGCAGTTGCTAGCCAGTAACGACGAGGCTTCCCCATCGCGCCGCACGCGCCGAGCGAGCAAAGATAGCGGTGATGGCTTCCAGCGCGTGAGAAGGCGCAATGCTGAAGCTTGGGGAGCGTCGAGCGAGGCGTAAACACATCGGAGTGAGGCCACGCGTCGCCCCTGCGGCTTCACTTCAGGCTAGCGTAACAGCGCGAGCCAGAGCGTCTCTGTTGGCATTTTAATTTCCACACTAGTACAGCAGCTACGAAGACAACGAACCTTTCTCCAAAACAAGCAGGTGTAACATTTAGTAATACGAGGGTGTTTTAGATGCGGAGCATCTCTTGCTCGGGTCTATGTCCCACGCGGCCTTGTAGTCCACACTCACACTACGCACGCGCAACTCTCCTCCTTCCCTCGCTCCAGCAGCTGCGTTACTCTCGCCTCTCTCTCTCTACCAGCTGCGTGCACTGCGCGTGCGTTCGCTTCTACTCACACCGCGCGCGCACGCGCAGCTCTCCTCCTCTAGTCTCTCTCCTTCAAGTGTGAAAAAATAAACGGCGAGCGGCGATTCCAAGTTTCTCTGCCGCGAGCCGCGACGAAGGCTCGCGTAGGGGTAACGCTAGGGCAGTCGGTGGCGCCATCTCTCGACGTCAGCACGCAACTGACTCTTTCCTCGAACCAACACGATGCTCCGCATCACCCCATGGTTCCCCTCGGGAAGATGGTGTAATTATTTTTAACAGCACCAAATGTTTAATTAAAGGGGTAAACGTTTGCCTGAACGCGGTTTTCACTGCGTGTTTATATAGCTTGGCGGACATTATGATGGGAATATAACCATCACTATTATCAAACTAATTAACCGAAATCCGTTAATTAAATGTTTAATTACTGTAATTAGGATATGCGTTCATATTACAAGCTTTGAGGCAGTCATATGCCAAGACCGTTCCATTTTGTAGTAATCTACGTACGTGCCTGTGTTCGAAGATATCTGCCTAGTGGCGTCACAAGGGGGCGGGGGGGGGCGGACTGCCCCGGGTGCAGCGCCTAGAGGGGTGTCGCGGCGGCGGGGGGGGGTCCGGCGCGCCACGCGATAGCGGGGGGGGGGGAGTCGCGGCGGGCCACGCAAGAGCGGGGGAAGAGTCGCGGCGGGGGACGCAACAGCGGGGAGGGGGGTGTCGCAGCAGGCTACCGCCCCGGGTGCCGCTGACCCTCGGTGACGCCACTGTATCTGCCCCCGAATTGTTTACTTAATCCGACTTTTTGACCCACTCAATTGGGCAAACCTGTCTGGCACACTATAGCCGAACCTTGCTACATTAGCCGGATAAAAGTGCAATTCGTGGACGAATATCGCGGTACACAAGCTGGCGATGCGAATTCTGCAATATGGGACAGTCTTGCATATGACTGCCTCAAAGTTCGTAATATAAACATATATACCCTAACCACAGTAAATGAAAAGTTAATTAACGGATTTTAGTTAATTAGTCTGATAATAGTGGTGGTTATATTCCCATCTAATGTCCGCCGAGCCATATAAACACGCAGTGAAAACCGCATTCATAAAACATTTCTCCCATATATTTAAAAATTTGGTGCGGTTAAAAAAAAACATTCTGTATATGGTTCAAGACTAAGTAGCTACAGGTGCACTACCAGAAACCCGATGCACATACAAAATATAACTTTGCGCTACAAAACCAAAGCAATAAAGTGCGCGATGAAGCAAGCCAAATATTAAATAGTTACAGCCACTCCTTTGCTCCCTTTTCACTCGCGGATGCTAATGGTTTGCTCTAAACCAAGTAACGCCCCTTTCTCTCTTTCCCCAGATGTTGGCAGCCGAAGTCACGTGGTGTCAGTTTCCTAGCAGCTGTAATATCCGACAGCGTGGAAGAGATGCGGTAACTGGCGAGAGCGTAACGGCCCTCGCAAGTTTCGCTTAGGGCCAGTTAATAAACAGATAATCGCTTTGGAGCGCTGGAGTGCAGTTTTGTTTCGAACAAATTCACCGCAGATTTGCCCGGCCATATTTGATCATAGGGATTGCTCTAATGTGCTTGATTACGTGTTTTCCTGGAGGAGACTAAAACTACATCGTTGCTACATTTTTTGTTGCGCTGAGAAAAATGTCCTTGAGATCAGGTGTTAAAGTGTCTTGTGTTAATGGGAAGGGTACGGTCAGGCACTTTTATCGCGCATATAAGACACGAAATTCACCCGCAAAAAAACAAAAGAAAAATACACCAAAAACATTATTCTTTTTTTTAGGGAGGAGGGTAGTGACCATTTTCGCCTAAAGCATATGAAACAGCAAACAACAGCTTGTGGTGCTGAATCGATCGAAGGTTTCAAAAGTCAAAGAATCATTGCCCATTAAAGATAAAGTAAAGAAACTACATCTTTTTTACATGAGCTAATTTAGTGTCACACTGCAGAAAGTTTGTTCACACGCTTATCATTCCTGTATGTGTAAAAAGAAAGCCTGTCTTCCCACACATACATCATAGCGCTTCCACAGCGCTATTACCCAGCGTTTGAACTAGCGCTGACATTGCTAATGCAGCGCTAGTTTCGCTCTATGTCAGTGATACAGCGTGATACGGTGCTACATCAACGCTATTCATAGTGTTGATATGGTGCTGCTGTATTTGTTTGAACCGGTCTTTAGTCCCATTCGTGGCAGGGTCGCATGGAAACGTTTTGTGTCACCATGAAGACACAGTAGGGTTTGGGGAGTTATGAAACTCACTTCACTCGATCCGGCAGACCGAGTGCGTCGTAGACTTAATCTTCGGGTGTAGGATGAAGCTTCTGGCGCAATCTCATTACGACTATGCACCATTCCAACGTTTGCAAGTCCGTAGGCCAGCGTTCGATTTCCACAGCCTGCAGCGCGTGCATGTTCGTCGCTCCAGAATACAAAGAAAACACGCGCGCCATACGCACGAACACTGAGAAATGGCACCGGCCAGTAGCCCATTTCTGGAAAGGCCTATATTGACGCGTGCATGATCGATAAGGAACGCTTCTCCGTTCATCTAAAAGATCCGGGTATACTCTTACAATAAGCGTAAAAGATAAGAGGCCGGAAACCTTGCCCAGTGAGTCTCGCCCGAGCTCATTGCGGAACCTTTCTGGGACAAATATGCGAGAAGCCGAGCTTGGTAAGTCAAGGAGCCAAATGTGGTATTCCCGAGTCATTCCCTGATTCCCTCTCGCGATTTCCGGCTGTCACGCCGACGCAGCGTTGCTCACTGCTGCTTTCTCGATGTTTGTTCTCCCTTTTTTGTTTCTGGCACAATTTTGCCCATTAAGCCTTTATTTTCAGCTTTGTTACTCATCGTCTCGTCGCCTTTATTCGTGACAGTACAGGAAATACCAACGAGCGCTCCTTACGTCATGTCTCACGCAGTAACGCCGTGTGCAGCACGGCCCGCGCGCGGACGCTTCTCGTCTCAAAACTCCAGCTCGTACCTACGCCCATTACCCACACCTTGCGGGAACAAAGCGAAGAAACCCGCTTGTTTGTGAGCGGCGCGTTTCGTGATACACGAAAGCGACTGCGTCTCTCGTCTGAAGATCCTTTACTAAAGGAGTACAAAACCTGAGCTTTGAATATGTTTGTGAGGGGCCAGAGATCGTGAGAAGAACATGTTTTGGAACTTCCGTCGGGCACCAAATGCTTTGAAGCCATGGGAGAGCTGAATACCCTAGCTTTTTTTTTGGGAAGAGACATATATACATACATATTCTTGACATGGGTAGTAACCTAGTATTCAAAATCCTACAATGTGCACCGCTCCTCAGATCTTCGACTGAAACATATAATTTTCCCAGTGCATCAGTACCAATCTTTTTGTTGCCGATGTGCTTGATGGAAAGTAGGAACACTCCTATACAAAGTTGGAAATAACGTTCCAGGTAATGTATTGTATGTCGAACGGCACGACTCGAAGAAATCTTTATAAAAATAATAGCTGTGGGTGTCTAGAATATTGCTAATTGAAATTTGGTACCCGTCACTAGGAATATATTTCAATATTACTGACAAAAAAGTGATCAGACGTCACATTATAAAAGGGCAAAACAGCGCAAAACGGCACGGAGAGGAAGAAGTACAAAAACGGAGCGGTGACTTTCATTAGGTTGGAGAAAAATAGAGGCAATTTAGATGCGTGAGCACAGGCTCGTGTCTCGGTCTTGGTCGTGCGCACATTGTACACAATGAACACCGAAGGGTCTTTAAGCATCCGTCGTTTCAGAAATAAGGATGCTTCAAGGCAGTATAATATTTCTTTGCGGCGTGCGTTAAAGTACCCAGTTATTTTGTGTGTTGATGAAGCGCTTGTAACGAGTGCGTCTATAATGATTTTGTCAAGTTGCGCTTTTGTTCTATATCGGCAATAAATCAACGTAATTGAAGTATTATTGCGACGTTGTGTTGCAGCAACTTATTTATTTCTAGAATGAGATGCTGCAGTGCGCGCTACGTACGTCATTTTCTAACGCATTGCAATATCAACCCTGCTCGAATCGATTCCCCGAGGAGATTTAATAATTTATTATCCTTAAAGTAGAGTGCATCTCGAACACCATATTCGGAGATGGATGGAAGTAGAAACCGATATTTACAAACAAAATAAAGAGTTCCGAAAAACGGCTCTGTAGCTGCCGGCATTCCGTTGGAAGATGGATGCTTCGGCTTGTATTACTTCTGTTGTTATATTAACATACCCATCAAAGAAGGATGACCTAGTTGCACCTTACAAAAGCAGATGTAACGTGATCTCAATACCTGTTACAAATGCTCCGCACTATTGGTGATTTAATAGAAATAAGAAGGCTGCGTACCAACGTTGCGCATTATTCAAAGATCATTTCAACCTTTTGTTTTCTTTCTACCTGAGTAGGGCATCGTAATTTTTCTTTCATCGTACGGTGTGCTCGAGAGTGTGCTGTTCCTTCTATCGTGCTTCGTGGAATCTTGCCGTTAATTATATGAAGATTTAAACTGCTCAACTGGCGCGTTCAATTAAAAAAAATGTTTGTTTAGTGCTGACGATTTTGCATCAATTCTTATTAGTGGGACTTCCTTTTTAGTTGCTTTCTCGAACGCGACGTTCTCGCTAGCAGGGTTAGACTGCTATAAACTGAGAGAGAGTATGGAGATAAGAGCGCGCTCCAATCAGTCACTCTTATCAGATTCCCAGTAAAGCGCCGAGCTCTGATTGGAAGGATTAGTTGGTAGACGCAAAGGCCTGCTGCCGTTGTCTTTACCCGTTGTTCGAGCGCGTTCGAATGCCAAACGGCGGCGTCCGGCATTCGAACGCGAGACATCGTGCGAAGAGAAGACCTCCTCTTGTTCGCTCTGATTAAGGGAAGAGAGTGGGTAGAGAGGCGAAGGCAGATGTCTCTTTGCGTCTTCCAACTAATCCTACCAATCAGAGCTTGGCGCTCGGACGTTCCCGCGTCCCCTCCTTTCCCCTTCCTCCTCACTTTCTCACCGTATTTTTATCTGGGTTCTGGTGTTTCTTGGGACTCTTCGCCGCTTCATCTGCTAATACATAGCCGACTTAATTTGCCTTATGGAATTTAGATATTACCCTTTCGGCGTGTGTGTTACACAGTTACCAGGTTTGGAGTTACCCCATTGCCCATCATCCCATTTCTGTCACCTCCGAGCGCAAAACAAAACAAACAACGCATTGCAAAAAAAAAAGTGTTGAATTGTGTTTTTTATTTATGCCTCATACTCTCCTTTCTTCGTAAAATAAATCCATGTTTTTTTTATTTACTTACTCATCACTAATGCAACATCATATGACGGTCAGCCAGAAAATGTCTTCGAGGTGCGTTCCTGGCCCGGTTATCGCACGGAGGTAACGGTGATGGGATAGCGGTAACGCTTTGCTAAATCTCCTTACCGACGTAGAGCGTGGTGTTCGTTGTTTGGCCGGCTCCACCTAGAATAGTCAACGACCGCGCGCTAGCATTTAGGAGCCATCAGAGTGAGATCGAGTGCAGACACAGATGAAACGCGAGTGCTCCGGCAGCGTTCGACGGGGCTTTGTGTCCAGTCGCCGAAGGATGCTCGACCCTGGGCTCGGTCCCCATTGTTTATTTGGCGCTGTCCGAATGTTTGAGCGTTAAGCGCAAGTAGAGGACGATGTTCACGGGTGATCATTGGTTTGGCGAGTGACTGTTTCGACGTCCGCCATCGAAATAATTAGGAGCGCTATTTGCACGTCAGTAATGCCATTTCCTCGAGGACGTAACATAAAATGTTTGTTACAGCTTTCTGACGTCCTACGATAAAACCGGTGGATTATTCAAACATTTCCCGTTCAAACAGGTTTTTTTTAAATTATTTTGACGCTCTTCATCGACATGTTTCAGTAAGTTGAAGTTAAGCCGGAATAACCGCTCATTCATACTGGAAGCGGATCCGCGGTCGCAAGCGCTTGCGAACGCAGTTGTATAAATATTCAGTACGATTGCACGCGCACTTGATGTCATCGAGTGCTCGTGCAATTGTACTGATCTTTATACAAGCGCGTTCGCAACCGCTTTTCGAACGCGGATCCACTTCCAGTGTGAATGAGCGGTAAAACTGCTTTGACTTATACACCGTACACGAGACAGTCTGCATAGAGATTCGAACGCGGGTCGCCGCGAGACCCGTGCTTCGAATGCCGCATGGCAATGAGTTCAAGGAGAAGACTTGGCACGCGGCATTCGAACCACGGATACTGCGGTGACTTGTGTTTGCAGCCTCTTTCGTATGATGTAAGAGCAGTATGACCCCGGCTTCAGAGGATAGCCGTCTTGCAGTCCACGTCGCGGTTAACAAGATCCACTCGGTTTCCGACACCTAATTTTATGACCCGCTGAGACGAATAACTCTCAACGAACTGTGGACCATTAGTACAACTAGCAATTGCTTGGTGCGCTATCATTCCTTGTATTACGCGCGGGGGTTAAGGCTCATTCACATTCATTGGTACCAGTCAAGAAACATAAATACGGGAATGTTCGTATTCAGGACGCTTTATTTAACGTTCGGATTGTACGATAGCCACCCCACTTGTGATACATGATTAGAATATTATCCGTGCAAAACAACAAAACAGTAAAAAATATGGAGGCCGAATGCAAAGCGGGACTTCGGACCGTTTAAAGAAGCACTCGCACGGAACTGGAGGCTGAAAGATCATTCTGGACTCTCTCGTATGTATGTGGATTTTACTTACATGCATTTGTTACCTGGAAGCATAATGAAACGATATTCAGCTCGTCTTTGCTGTGGGATGTCACACTAAAGAGTTACGTGACATCGCGTGCTAAGAACAAATAACCTAGCCCATGGGAGCTCACCATCACTATCTGCAGATCAGGCTCCCGTCCATTGTTACGGTCACTGTCGCGTGCCAAGTTTGTTCCAAACAAATAAGCCGACTTTCGAGCACACAAGCCGAGGTAATTCCCGGTGTCAAGCTGAAGCGAAAGTTGGGCAGTCGACACGCCGGCATTGTCAACGTCGGAAAAACCAAGGAAATTGCTATTTTAACGGTGACCATCATAATAATCAGGCAGGTATCTCGGCAAGAAACATAAAAATAGTAAAGCAACTATTTTCACCAGAAACACCAAAATAACGCCTAAAGCTATTTTCACGTCTCACGCAAATGACTTCACGGACCTGTAATATTCGAGTGGTAAAGGTCGAAAACGTGTGGTGTTTGCATAGACGCTGTCCTCTCCACCTATTTGTTTTTATGTACTTCTGGGAGAATGCGAATAGCGACATTTGTCACTGCTTCCTTTACAGAACGAAACAACCAAGGGGGACGAGGGAAGGGGGGAGGCAGGTCTTATGAAATTTCAGCCTTCCCTCCGCACCTCAAGTCATATACATTTCAAGCAAATCAGCCGCTCCCCCCCTCCCTTCCTGTTTTCCCGGAAAAAATCTTGGCTAAGCCACTACAGTTCGCGACGTGATGGTGGGTTAATGTGGTGTGTAAACTTCTTTGAGAGGTGACATCGACAGCTGTGCTAACCACGATCCTTATCCCGACCCTCGCTGCCCGCCTGGTGTCATCCTAACTTTGCAATGCTGCATTGGCTAGGTGACGCAAGTGGCCACCCGATTTGAATTGTTCAGCTGTAACCATCTATCCATCTATTCATCCATTTATCTTTGTTCGGTTCACCACGATGCTGGAAGCGACAAGGCATCGAAAGTAGACATGACTGACACCTCTTCGGATGTAGTTCACCTTGCAGTGCCAGCCAACGGAAACTATGCTGGAGTTGCGGGTTGAGACTCCGCCATCGGCTTGTGTCCTTCGTCTGCGCTTGTAAACCTAAACGTTACGATTGTGCGGCGCCTGTGGCGATCTTTCTTGACACTTCGCTGCATAGGCGGTATCCTAAGCAAGCGTGTTGGAGAGTCGTTCCAGGCACGCTATTGATGCTAATGAGGAGAACTTGAAGGCATATAAAAGCTGAAGTTTTTAGCAAATTATAGGCTCTTTTTTAAGATTAAATACGTCTAAGAAAATTCTGAAAGTAAAGCAAAACTAATATTTGTTTAGCAAGAACAAAACCTGTTTCTAGACCCACGAACAAACCTCTCAAAGCACGCGGATTGACAGTCTTGGCTGTAGGTGCGCTTGCTTCGATATCATAAACAAATAAGAAGGAAACTCAAACGATTCCGCTAAACGTTTTTTCTGTGGCACCATCAGCTGTGGCTCGGAAGCACTCCAGAACCATTAGTCGTTACGAAGTCGATAGCAGCGACCCATTTTTTATTCGAGGTGCCCAGCAAATATGCCTCTAAGTATGAGCGTAAGAAGAATAAAAAAAAACACGTTTTCTTAAACACCTGAGGCAGCTAATGTGATCTTGCTCTAGATATTGGATGTTTGAAAAGAGATTTATCAGAGTGGAGCGAATAAACATCTAGTTCATAAATGACACGCAGTAATGTCAAAGAGCAAGCCTTTTCTGGATTGCCTTTTTCGTTCAGGCCGGTTGTTTATTTTCATTTAGAGCGTCGGTGAATGACAGCTGCAAAAATTGGCTAGGAACTTTTACTGAGAGCCTACCGTTGTCAAGCTATGATTCCGCATCTTCACTTTGAGTGATGCCAGTAGTAGCCGCCGAAAGCCACCGAAAAGAAGTCTTGCAGCCGTAGGCTAAAGAGGAGTTTCTGCAAGCTATGATTCCCCCAAAACATGCATATTGCTTCTTTACCAATAATATTCCACGGACTGATTCATTGAATCCTTAATACATGCTGCTCATAAATTAGTCCCTTCGGCATGTTGAGAACCAATTTTCATCTTCCACCAAAAAAATAATTAAAATCAGATTTGTGTCGGTCCATGACATCGTAACCAGTGTTGTTCTTTGGTGACCAATAGATCTGTAGCAATACCTACAACGCCACGACGGCAGGGGTTTTCGGGAACCCTCCGTACAGATCCCGCGCTATCTCGCTGCGTCTCCGCGCGCGTAAGTCGCAGTCACAGCTGTCCGCCATCCCAGCAAATCGGACGAGCACACGGAAATGAGGGAGAGGGTAGCGAGTTGGCTAGATTGCGAGGCTGGCCCTTTCCCAGCCATCTTCTTTGTACCGGCTCCGTCGTCTGCTACATCAACGTTTTGTCGAACCTAGTCGAACCCTGCCACGGTTGCGGCTCAAAATAAGTGGATTCGGTGACAGCTGCTAGACGTGGTATTTCAGTTCTGTCCAATGGCACAACGCAGACAAGAATCGACCCGGATGCCATAGGCAGCACAGGTATGGCACGCCGCACACGACGTACCGTATCTGTGCTGCCCGTGGTACCCGGGTGGACGCTTGTCTACGTTGTGCCGTTGGACAGAAGTTGACAGACGTTCACATCTGGCAGTGTCACCGAATCCACTTATTTTGCCCGCAACTGTGGCAGGGTCGACTATGCTCCTTCACGATAACTTGGCCAACTGTGGACTGCGGCCCCGCGACCTAATAAGAGCGCAGAAGCAAGGCACGTGCTCGCACTAAATGGTCGAGGCCGTGGGAGCCCCGTTACCGCAACAGCAAAAGCGCCTTCCGCGACAAAAAGTAGTTCTGGGTTTCTCTTTTCTTTTAACGGCAATTGAACTCGCGCGATTCTATTTTTAACGAGAATATATCAAGAATGAAGGATAAATAATCACAAATTAATGAGGTTCATTCATACTTAAACCAAAAAAGTGAGGCCACTTCTGTATCCGCTCCCGATTTTCTCCTTGTAGCGCCGCGGCCGTTGGCGATCGCCTGGCGATGGCTTCCGTATAATAGGCCGTTTCCGCACAAAGCGTGGCACTGTGCCCTGGCATTATCACCCGTCATACATTCGTGATTATATTGAGCGTATGATTGTCTCATTAACTGTTAGGGGGATCGGTGGCCGAGTGGGCTGCCAAAGCGCACACCCAGCTCGACGCGTGGAGCGAAAGCTCGCGCTGCAGAACTCAGGGATCCTGGGTTCGAGCCCCACCCCTGCCCGTTTCGATCTGGATGAGCATCGTACCGGCGTGCGGTCGTGCTATCACTACTGCGTGTGCACGTTAAAGACCCCGGAGCTGGCGGTTGTACCGCACTGGCTAAATTGCTCATCTACAGCGAGTGACTCGTCGCAACTTTAAAAATGGCTGACCAACTACACGCTGTATAAATATCCCCACAACCCCAATTTTTTTTCATTAACTGTTCCCGAAGTGCTCGCTATTCTAATGGACCAATATGTTGCTGCGGTGAACGTTCATCCGAGTTGGTTGGTTTCGGAGCAGACGACTCTTGGCTAGCAGACGGCAGCCGGTTCCTCCGGGCTAAGCGCCTCGCACATGGCATGGTGACACAGATGCTCCACTAATGTCGAGTCACGTGCCTCGCTAGGCAGATCCTCGTCGTGACGTCAAAAACAGAAACCATAAAGGGCGCCTCGAAATATATCGACGCTAGTTGCATGCAAAATAGCATGGAAATAAAAAGAAAGTAATAAGGAAAGAATGTGTGCACGCATACACATGCAAACACAGACCAACAGAGGGAGACAAATTCTGACAAAACGAGACACCAAGAGCTCTTTTATGACTTCCATGGATTTTCATGTGCGTCAACAAAAACTCCATTTTTCCCGCTATATTTAGCGGAAAAATTTTCAAGCGATATTTCGCGGAGAAATTTCCCGCCTCATTGAGTTGAAATATCTCCCCGCCAAATTTAGCGAAAACTACAGTATTTAGCGGAAAAATGTCCCCGCCAAATTTAGTGGAAATATTTTCCCGCCAAGTTTAGCGAAAAAATTCCCCGCCAAATTTAGCTGAAAAATATCCCCGCCAAATTTAACGGAAAATTTCACCGCAAAATTTAGTGGGAAATTTTCCCGCTAATTATAGCTGGAAAATTAACTGGATGGAGCGCTTACGTGCAAAGCGCTTGCGTGTCTAGTTCCTCCGACTTTTCGGGGCGGCGATAATCCTCGACATATGTGTGCGCACCTTTCGTCACGATGACCACAGCATCAAGAAAATGAATGTGTTCGTACCTTTGTTCGAAATTCTGTGTCACGCCTGTCGTCGTGTGCTAAACATATTCGCCTGGTCATCCGACCTTCCAACAGTGGAATGGCTCATGATTGTTTTTCAACTGTCTGAACTTGATCTTGCATCCGCCGGTACAATTGTTTTGTCTTGTATGACATTGAAAGGAAGAAAAAGTAAACATTGCCGAAAAGTGACTCCTGCTCCAGTTCAAAGCCGAAATTTTCACTTAATTGATTTTTTGCTTTGCACACTTTATGGCTACAGGCCTTTAATATTTTCCGATGACCACAGTGGCACTGCATTCCCGGAGTCGAGGGAAAGCGGTTGGGCTTAGAGCTTCAAGAGAAGAGATCCAAGCTTGAATGTTCGAAAGTTGTTTCCAGAGAGTTTTTCATGCGCTTAAACCGCAAAAGTGTTTCCTATACAAATTTATTAACGTGCTAACGCAAATGACGTTGATTTCTCTACGTTGAAAAATGCTGCTTCTATTCCAACAGAACGTTTACATAAATTGCCGCGATCGCAACATGATCTTGACGAAGTACGCAGCTGCGTGAATGAAGCTTACTAGTTTATTGTGCACTATGTCGGCACGTCGAAAACCCAGTCGGTTCAATGCCTGGGAGCGACGCATCTTTTGCTTATTACTGGAATTAAGTCAAAATGTCACGAATGACGAAGTGGCGAAGCAAAGAATAACTGAGGAAACTGGAATGTTAAACTGGGCGAACTTGTGCCCAAAACCAAAAAGGAAACAGGAGAGAACAATAGAGCGTCGCAGGCGTCGAAGTCGGTGTAACAGCAGGATCGAACGCTGGGGCGAGATTGACTGCGGCTCGCCACGCGAATCCCCTTATCTACATGCGTGGGCTTCTGGAGTAATCGGCGTCGAAGGTTACGACGCGTAGAACATTCGGAAATCGAACAAGCAACATGATTTTCGAATTTACCAGAACTACTAAATTGCAGGAATAAACTGTGCGAACCGTGGTTTTAAACCAAAGAAAAAGATGTAATTCAAATAATCTGATATCCTTTCATTTCCGTGCAAAAATATCATGCTGTCTTTCCGGCCTTAATACGATCCACAGTAACGTAAACTGGTGGGCCTCGATTTTAAAGTGTTTCCAACTGTTCGATGGGAGTCACATGGTTTACGTGCCGCGTTTGCAATACGAGCTGCGAGCAGGTGATGAAAGCGTCGATCGTCTACAAACGCCTCCGCCTTAACGCCCGCTTTCCTCCTTGCCCCGCGAAAACGTAGATCACCGCACTTGCAACCAATCGCCGCAGCAGGTGTCCCCCCATTAAGTTGCAAACGCTCTTTGTGCATCAAGTTGGTTTCACTCTCAAGTCTTGGCCCTTTAATGTCCACTCACGAGCTGTTGGTTCTCCAATATAAGATTATGGGCAAATGTTCGTGCTCTCTCTTTTCAACTACCCTGCCTTTGATATGCTAAGCGACAGAGTTTTAGAATTACGTTGGAGTGGCTCAGAGTATCCCTGGACGCTTGTCGGCAACCGAGTGGACCATTATTCATATCGCAAGTTGTATAAAATTCTGGGCAAAGACAGGGGCACCAAGCGTGAGCGTAACTGTGCAGGATGTTTTGTTTGCACAGGACGTGGAGATCGATGCCATTTTCGATAGCGAGTTATTAACCCTCCGCATTTAGTTTTTTTTACGTCACAAATTCAAGGTGAGACTGCCATACTTTGGGAATGACTGCCATTAGCGTGCGTTGCTGGAAAGCGGAAATCGAAAACTTGGTTTCAAAGAGCACTGCTCTTTCTTGTGTTCTTAACGACGTTGTTAATATGAACGCAGTCAACCGCGATTATGACATGTAAAAAAATAAAACAAGCCAGAAGTTTACTTGGTTTTACAAGAGCAAAGTATGTGCTTCTGACGACGGCGCGGGTCTTTGATGTTCCCGGTGAACATCGATTTTTCCAGCTGAATCGAGTCTTCAATCTTGGTGCATGTTGAAATCCTACTGTTCTACTGCCGGGTCCCTCATTCAAGCGCTCTAGGCTTAAACGGAACGGTGGCTTTATATTTCTTAGTTTATTTCGAAATAAACCTTTATCCTTATCTTTACACTTACTTTTGCTCTGCGTGAACGTGCGCCTGCTGAAGTTACGAAAGATTTCTTTTATTTCTTTACGAAGAGTTTATTAACCGTGAAGGAGCAACCGTTTTGGTTGTTCTAAAGAAGTGTGCATGGTGAAACTTCGTTCTGGAGCTTCAAATAGTCGAACAAATGTAAACAGTTCGGGAATGTTTTGTCAACGTCAGCACGCCTTCATTTCATCCCGCGTGTGCACAACTATTACCTGGGAACCTGCGAAAGGTCTTTCCGCGGCGTGTTACAACTTCCGCATAACGAAATCAGCTCGCTTGGTTCGTTAGGTTCTTGGCCGTTGTGTTAACTTTAACGCGATTGGGAATAAAGAAAATAAAACCAAAAAAACAAACACCGCTGGGCTAAAATTGCAAACTTGTCGGAAATAGTGCTAGGAGATATTTGCTCATCAACCCGTCCCTATCACCCCCGTTGTCGCTCCTGAAAGGGACACGGCTGTGGAGACAGGGGTTTAAACACGCCCACGCAGGTCAACACAAGCGAAATTATGTTTTTTTTTATTATTTGGCTTTTCTATTTAAACTAAGTTCACGACATACCACGCAACTTTGGTTCCAGCTGAAGCCATAGGTCGCCTTCGACGCACCAAGGCAACAGACTCCGAGAATAAGTTTACAAGAGCTTACCGAGACTATTTTTTTTATCAATTTAAGATCACCCGTAATTTTCGTGTCAAGTTCTGAATTCTATCGCTTGATCAATGAAGAACCTCTTTAGGAGATGAAGTTTACATATTATAGTCACTAAAAGGATGAGAATGGCAGTGAGAACTTTTAGTTGTCTAGCCCACAGAGAGCGAGCTTCCTACCACTAACGATGCTTCAACGTTTCGTGAGAATCGAGCCTACACGCGCGGCCAAAGCACGACGGAGGTCACCAAGCGCATGCTTGGAGAGCGGGCATCGGAACGAGACGCCCCTCCGTTTTCATTATGCCAGTGACAAATAGATCGCCCGAAGGATTGTGCGACTATTTAAATATCTTTCATAAAGCGTTAGAATCTCGTGGAACTATTCATGTCGTAGTTTTTGTTTTCTATTGTAAATCAATCAATCAAGATCCTTAATTTAGTGCCAAAGATTATTTATAGGGTGTAGTCACTGGGCGCCATATTCGAGGTCGCTGTTTAGAGCGCGTACTTAGACCAAGCTCACAATATTAGGCTGCTAAGACCGGCAATATTGGTACTGTGGCATGCACGTCGCAAAATAACTGTGGAAGCTAGCCTTTAGCACGCGTTCAGCAGTTTTGCAGACAGCTGTGGCTTCCAGTGAATACTCGCTATACAAACATCTGCATCGGAGATGCACCTCTTTTTCTTACCCTTAGGTAATATTGTGGTGAAATATACGATTCCCACAATATTATGTACGTGTAAATTTTACGGACTTTGAGTTTCCTGCAGGACTTCATAGCAACGTTGCGACACGTTTATGACTTTTTTTTATTTGCAGGATTGTAACGCAATGTAGTTTGTGAGACTTTAATATCACCGACAGCTGAAGAAACACAAGGCGCGTCGGGTTTTGAGTTTTACTATCGGCGTAAGCAAGTTGGATTGCGGCATCAGTGAATGAGAATAAAGATCAACGAATCACGAATCAAGATACGTAAAGGCCACGCCTTGTGTTTCTTAATTAAGCTCTCAGTGACTTCTCGCGACTCCAGCGACCTGTAGGGGTGGCCACCATCAGCCAATTACGGCCGTCCAAAACAGGTCGTGTCGTGTCACACTCTTAGGAAACGAAGCTAGTAATAAGTTAGTAACTGCAGCAGTTACTACCTTTTCCCGACAGTTGCCACGTTTTTTTAGATATATTTACTACCTCATGCGGTAAAGAGTTGGTAACTAGAGCTGGTACTACCTTTTTCTGACCGTTGCTACAGTTTACTAGCTATTTACTCTCTCCAACGGGTGGCAGGTAGAAACTGCAGCTGCTAGGCTGGAAGCGAGAACATGGCTGCTGGAAAGCGACGGGGACGCAGTTTTGTAGACTGCCGCAAATAATTACTGCGTGTACCGTTACATTTTAGTAAGACACACATTGCTTTGAATCTTTGGCAACCGTTTCGGAGAACAATAGTGGTACGAAAGCAGCAGCATAGTATTTGAACATGATTGTAAACTTGAGACTAGAATAGGAAAAGGAAAACACAAAGGAAGACAGAAAAATAACGGGCAACGTCTCAATATGTTCAGCTTAGACTAGCTCGCCTTCAGTCTGATTCTATTTTACTATATTTGTAAGATCGTTGACGGACGTGGTGGTCACTTACCAACCAACTTATTTTGAATGATCACAATAGAATACGCGTAGATATCCATTGGAGGCAGCGATTGGCTGAGCGTGTCGTCGTATGTGTGGTGTGTGTGTGTGTGTGTCATCTGTGTTCTAATTCTTTGCCTGTGGTAGATATATAATACATGTGCAAATTGTGTATGTAATGTAGGGTGAAAATAAAATTTATCCCAGCGATATTACATTTTATTTGCCGATTTTGTTTTTGACGTTGACAAGTACTACAAGAGTTTGGAAGTTTGAGACCGACCTTTGGTATGCGCATCGCTAATAAATTATTTGTTATTGAAGTGTGCATCGAAAAAGGAGGAAACGTCTTATCCTTTTTACCAGGAGGAAGGTTCCTCCCTTTCTGAAGGTGCTGACACATACTGCCTGGAGGTTGTACCAGCTACTAGGTCTCCTGGCGGAAGATAGTGGCAGTTACGAGTTAGAGGTAGAGAAATACATGGCTTCTTCTGTTGAGGCTACTAACACTTACTAGATCTTTGGCCTAGTAACCGCTATACCGTAACTACCTACGCTTACTAGATACCTAGTAGAACATGTGACAAGCAGTTACTAGCGCGTACCAAGTAAATACCGCTAGTTTTTTTTTTTTTTAAGATTGCATGTGCCAGCTTACTGCTCAAGGATCGGGTTTTAGGGGCTATGCATTTTACTCAAAATGGTTTGCCCCGTTTTTATTCACTACGTTTCAAACCTGCGGTGATATGTCGGCCTAAACGAGCTTCTAGAGACTTGTCCTTCACCGTGGAAGCGATGGAAGGACTGCCTGCTGTCCCTCTATGGTGCTGATGAATGTTAATAGACGCGCAATGTCCGGTTCACACGGTTGCGCACCTAGGTTGCGCTCAGAGCGACTTGGTCAACACGCTGATACGTCAGTCACAACTGTCTCTGGGACAACCGTTCCAACGCACAACTACTGATAACATGTAATCACGGAAGCCACAAGAGACAAGCTGAAATCAAGAAAGGACCTGTTCCGTCGAGTTCAGTGTTTTCCCGCTAGGTGTCGTCCGGTTTGCTGGAGTTGCGAATAGTAACGCAATAGAAATACTATAATTAAGTGATGACTTGACAACAGTTAAAATGCGCTGATAAACGTAGACATATTAGGATATTACTTTGGAATAGGTGAAAGACGCTAAATTTTAGAGTATATATATTTTTTACGGTGCATTTAAATTCACCAATAAAGAAACATGCGAGAAGGGCACGTAAGAAGCGGCAGTCGTCAGCAAGTATCAGGTCCCGCGCATCAGAAAGGGTCGTGTGCACCTCTTCGGCCAGCAGACTGCCTCGGTGTGCCGATGTCCTCACCATAATGGAGTCTTTTCCGAGGCCCTCAGCATAGATCCCACTAAACGCTCGTGTTCGCCGGCGAAGGACGGTTCATTCGAGGCCTTTTTAGTGTGGCCCTGCTATAGTCACTGATAACTTAAGAAATGCAGGGAGTGGTTTACTTCTTGCATCGTGATTCGTCCTTTCGCGTTGTTATGGATAGTGCGGCTCATTGGACCCTCGAGACTCACCTCTCCTTGAGTTCCTTAAGCTCTCAGCGACTGCAGAAGATGAATTTCGGCTGCTTGGAATGGAGTGCCGATCGATACTCGTCGGCTGCTCGCCGCATATTAATGTTTTTTTTTGTTTTGTTTTCTTTTTCAAGGAGTCCAGCTTTTACGGGTGTCCGTGCGTGAGCCGTGCAAGTTTGAACATTGCCGAAATACGCCGCAGAGGTAATTTACATTTAATTATAGAACGTTCCTTAATTTATACCGAAGGTTTAAATAAGAACAAATGTGGCACACAATACTATAATCTTTGTAAATGTGATTTATTTTACACAATCCGCATATTTAATAACCCATCTACGTTTTTT
Organism: Ixodes ricinus; assembly: GCA_037355805.1. Lineage (NCBI taxonomy): Eukaryota > Metazoa > Arthropoda > Arachnida > Ixodida > Ixodidae > Ixodes > Ixodes ricinus. The sequence goes on along the minus strand of JAZHYW010014299.1, from coordinate 6,488 downwards.
TGTTTTGTTTTTTAAGTACCATTTAGAAAAATTACATAGACATAACAAAGTACACTTTTTTATACCCGGCTCGGATGTTGTGAAACGAGCCCGATCTTAATTAAGCGTTTAAGAAAGCAGTAGGACTTAACTGACGTAACCGATTTTGAATATTCAACTCTCAGCGCAGCAAGTGTCGAAGCTTACTTCGAGTAATCTCTAAATTCCCCCCGTATTCTGCGGGGCGGTCTGAGATCCATTAGAATAATTTTCTTCACCGCGATAAATTCATTGAAATGTAAACTATCTGGGACTCCTTTGTATATAATTAGGAATTCCACAAATTTGTTCTATGGAGGTATTTCGACACATTAGAGAGTTGCAGTTTACCGTTTCCGCAGCCCGCTAAGCATCCGGATAGCGTTCCGTAATCCGCCACAAGACCTTGAAGTAGGCAGACAAGGCTGGTGGTGCGCATCCGTAGCTGCGGCATTTTTTTTACGGATACCGTAGCGGAAGTGCAAAACGATCTACTACAACTCCTTATTATATTCTCATAGAAACGGCATTTCAGTACTATTGTTTTAATTTTACCGTCCTCCCCATCTGCCAATATTGTGCGGTAAATTACAGAGACGCAAGCCTGCAGTAACATTGGGGTAATTAAAGTTTCCGGTGATACTTCTAACCAATGGGTGGGCAATTATTATAACGACGGGCAGTTCTTTAGGTTGTTCTACCGGGTGTTTGTGAGAAAAGAGAGCCGTATTCTTCTGGCCACGTAAATACACGAGATGGCAATATATATTCATTTATTTATACGCAGCCTCAAGGCATAAGCATTATAGAGGGGAGTGGCAGAGGAAATAAAAAGAAGTATAGCATGGGATGAAAATTGGAAAAGGAATACAAAAGGATATTAAAAAAACAATGGATACAAACGACTCAAACACTTCAAAAATATTCAGTCCGCTATCCTACACACAGACATATACACAACGAAATCTATAACGAATATCTGGCTTATACTAGTACTCTGACATGAAATCATTCACTTATATTTTGCAAAGTAAGTTGAAACAAATCAAAATTATTAACAGTGGCTATTAGAGAGAAAGGCGGTTTTAGTCATTAGAGTTGCGTGGGATGAAAGAATAAAAAAAAGGATTAGTATTGAATGAAATTACCCCTAATTTATGAAGGTGATCCACCCGGGACGATCTATGAGGATGTTGTGTTAACAGAGCCTTACGTAAAGTGGTGTGATGAAAAATTTTATGAAATAAGCAAGGCCATGCATTTCTGGATCGTGATGCTAGGGATGAACGACCTAGGTTAGATATCATTGAGGACACACTAGCAGCTCGTTAGTAGTTAGAGTATATAAATCGGGTTGAGTTATTTTTAACCATTTCACACTGGTTAACAAGAATTCCGACGCCAGAGGCTTAAATCGAGGAAGCACATTGTAGTTCTGAACGCGCAATTGTTTTGTAGAGCAATAATTTAATAGGAATAGAAGCCGAGTGAAAGTTACGTTTTAAGTACCCTAGCATGCGGTTAGCTTTGTTGGTAATTAAAATGATGTGACTTTGCCAGCTTAGATTATAAGTAATATGAACGCCTAAATACTTGTATGATTTGACGAATTCGAGCGGGCTACTATCAAAGTGACAAGTGGATAAGTTAGCGTGGCAGCTAGATATTCGCATTAATTTTCACTCGTTAACATTTAGCGTCATATGCCACATTTTGCACCAAGAAGTGATAGCGTTAATATCAGATTGCAGCGCATGCACATCATTGCTAGTGGTTATTTCCCGGAAAAGAACACAATCATCTGCAAATAAATGAATCGAAGATGACACACAGTTTGGCAGGTGATTAATATAAACAAGAAAAAGTATTGGCCCAAGGACAGTGCCTTTCGGTACGCCAAAAATTTCAGGAAAAAAATCAGAGCTGACGTCATTAGCGGTGACGAATTGCTGACGATGGGTGAGAAAGTACTCAAGCCATTTTAGTATGTTACTTTCAATGCCTATTTGTTTTTAGTTTTAGTCGCAGGAGCTGGTGAGAGACCTTACCGAATGCCTTCGCAAAATCTAAATATATAGTCAGCGAATGATCGATAATCGAGTAAGGTTTGCAACTTGTGGGTGAAGAAAACCAATAGCGTCTCGCATGGAAATGATTAGCGAAAGCCCTGTTAAAAGTGGTAAAAAAATGAATTTGATTTCATATAATTTGCGATATGGGAGAAAAGCACCTGTTCGATAATCTTGAAGGGGGTGCTAGTGATTGATATGGGCCTGTAGTTCTAGGGTGAATGTTTACTGTCATTCTTATGTACGGGAATCACCCTCCCTATCTTCCAGTGTTCCGAAGCTCACAAGAGATGAGCGATTGCTGAAAAAGTTTAGCGAGGGCGACAGAGGAATATGTTGATCATGATGTTTTAAAATCCTGAGACTGGGAAGGATTGAGACGTTTGCCCTGTCCCCTTTTTGCTGTCTTACAATTTCTCTTCATTTTCCTTCCCAGTCTCAGGATTTTAAAACATCATGATCAACATACACCAGCTCGCCTGCACCTTGACAATTTTTTAGAGGAATATGATTTGGTGTTTTTAAAAGCATAGGAGTAATACAGTCAACACCAGCGGAAGAGAGAGGTTAGAGAGAGTCAATAACGTTAGCAATACCATTATAATTAATCAACACGGGGTCCATGGGTAAATACTCATAATTATTAAACCAAGGCAAAACGGCAGAACAAACAGCCGAAAGAGCACTAGAAAACACGTTTGCTTAGCATACTTGGACACTCTTCGTCATCAATTGGCTCACCATCGAGATTTGTTAGTACAATTCGCGAACTGTCAATTGTTTTTACTACATTCCAAAATTTTGTTGGATTATTAAGCAACATATTTAGTAGTGTATACTGGTTAGAAAGTTTGCCTTCGCTGATTTGACTGCAGAATCGTATTCATCAGCCGCGGTACAATATATAGACCATCAATATTGGTCGGGAGACGTTTTTGCACTTCGATACAGGCGTTTGTTTTCTTGGAGAGGCGCTCAATGAATGAGTTATACCAAGGTGCTTGTGGATTGTCGCCGATTACACGAGCTGGAATAAAACGGTTCGCGAGCTCTGTCATCTTCGTTTTCAATAGTATCCAGTTACATTCAACTGAGCGTTCTTCGAATTTGTTTAGAAATGTTTGTAGAAATAAAAACAGTTCAGTATTGATTTGGTTATAGTCAGCATTGAGATAATTACGTAGCACTTTCGTTCTATTAAAAAACTTCAGCACAGGAATAGTCACAGAAAACTTTAGCAGAGAGTGGTCACTTACTTTCGGCATGTAGGCTTCTTCTGAGCATAATTCAGGGCAGGTAGTTAATACCAAATCCAACAAGCTCGCACTTGTTGGTGTAATTCTGGTTGGTTCAGAAACAATCTGTTTAAAGTTAAAATATGAACACAACTCAACAAATTCCTGATGAACAGATGAGAAACAAATTAGCCAAGGTTGAGACGTTGACCATCCAATTGCTGGATAATTGAAATCACCCGGCAAGAATACAGGGGATGATGGGTACCGTGTTATGACAATATGTATGGCATCACAAAGCTCGGTAAAAAAGCTGGAGGAAGCGTTCGGGGTGCCATAGCAAACCCCGATTACAATTCTACGATGAGCTAGCTTTACATACACCAAGATGATTTCCAAGCATGACGATGCATGAAGCGCGAAAGACTAAACTCATTCTTAATAGCTATTAGTACACCACCATCTTGCCTATAGCCTCCTCCCTGTCGCGTCTGTAGAAATGAAACTGGTTGCAAGAGTCAAACATTTCGTTATAATGAATGTTGCTGCGAAGCCATGTCTCTGTCAACACGAAAATATCGGCAGAGCAGGAACCAATTGCAGAAAAAATTTCGGTGCGGTGTCTGACAATGCTTCTGATATTACTAAATAAAACATTTACATGTGATAAGGAGGAACGATAACCACTGCCCCTCGGTAACCGCTAAGTGCCTGACGTATCATGTTGAACCGATGATAATGCGTGTTGTCGCGAAGGTAATATTTCTGATGCACCTGTAGTAGCCGCTTGCGAATTAGGAATTGCCAATTACTGTAATGAAATTACCTTTGCTGTAACCTGTAAAGTAATTTAATAATTTTCTGGGTTGGTAATTTAGTAATGCGATTAAAAATTGTTGCAGCTTTTTTCATTCGAGCAAACGCGATTAAAATGTAGTAGCTTTACAGGGACATCGTTAGTGAAAATAATTAGGAAAGGAAATGGCACAGTGATGAAATAATTGTAATATGCCGTACATACAACTAGGACGACGTCCTAGAGGATGGCATCAAGAACGACGTCTAGGACCACCTCTAGGACGACCTCAAGGACAACATCTAGGACGGCGTCGAGGACGACGTCAGGACGGCGCCTAGGACGACGTCTGGGACGACCTCGAGGACGACCTCAAGGACGACGTCTAGGACGATGTCGAGGACTACGTCAAGGACGGCCTCTAGGACGACGTCCTTCACGTCGAGAAGACGAGGTCAAGAATGACGTCTAGGACGATCTCTAGGACGACCTCTTGGACGACCTCAAGGATGACGTCCTAGGCGATGATGTCAAAGACGACGTCTTGGACGACCTCTAGGACTATCTCAAGGACGACCTCTGGCACGACGTCGAGGACGACGCGAAGGACGTCAGGTCACGTAAACTTCACCTACCGGCGCCTACTAGCTTCGCGACTGGCACTTACGCGACCGGCGCTTACGCGAACGGAGCTTACGCAACCGGCGCTTACGAGACGGGCGCTTACGAGCTTACGCGACCGAAGCTTACGGGACCGTGGCTTACGCGACCGGCCTTTCAGTGAAGGGCGCTTGAGCCGCGGGCACTTCAGCCATGAGCAGTTCAGCCACATGGCTTTCGTGACGTTCATTACGCGACCTTGAGCGTGGCATGGGCCTATAGAGCTTCAGCTTTAATACTTCCAAGTGGTAATTTCTAGGAAATTACTAATTATTTTGAAATTTATTTTTTCCAAGGCCCATCTGAGTGTTAGGTCAGTGACGTGGGACTTGGGAGCGAGACAAACACACAAAAGCGGGGTCAAACGGCGAGCTGATGGAGAGAAGCTTTCGAGTGAAAACACAATTGGAACGACACGGTTCAGGACACTCCATTCAAGACGGAGTGACGGCGTCCCGCCATCGGAGATGGTGCCAGTTTACATTGCGAAGAGCACGCCACTAAGAAGATAAACACATTTGAACCCCTGAGACGAGGAGTTTTATATTAGAACCCTTATCTAGGTTAAAAAACTTTTCGTGAGTAGCCTTGTTATTGACAGACAGAGATGATTTTGCATTTGGAAACGACAGAAAGCGAGCAATGCTGGCAGCAATCAGAATAGTGCATATTCTTGCTTCGCCCGCGGAATGCCTCTCTGCCTTTTTTTCTGCCTTCACCTGGGGGAGTGTAGTCAAGGAAAAGCCAAAATGCTGATATTGCCATTCACTCGTTGGGTAAGGCAACAATTCAGGAGGAGCCTGCCACCCCTTTCGTTCTCTGGCAGTCTTTCTGTCAGAAAACATCTGGCCTCCTTGCGTAACAACGCGCTGTAACTTGCGCTCGTATGTTTCGTAACAATGTTCCGAAAGACGAATGCCAGGGAATGCATCGAAAAGTACTCTAGGGAGAAAAAAGATTTGACTGCGCCCGAGTCAGTAGAAAGAAGTTTCGGGAATTTCCCAAAATCCATGCAAACTGTGTCCAAATCTATGCAAACCTTGGATCCCGTTCGCCAAAGGACAGATAAGAAGCAGTTTAACAAATCTCACTAGAGTCGTTAGTTACGACTTTGTGTGAAAACGTGCTGACCGAGCCCGGCCAACTGAAATGAACGACGACTTCAACAAAATCAGGAGGACGGAACCATATCAGTCATGAACCAATGAAAATTTACTGTGGAATCAACAGTGAAACCTGTGAGCTGACGGTTTTCAGTTCTCTAAAGAAGAAGCTCTTCATTTGGTTTAACACCTCCGTCTTCATTTTGGCTTTTAAACGAGAAAACCTTTTGGACGCTCACTTCGAGGCGCATGTGGTTGCAGCCATATATTTATTATAACGCTCGCTACGCATGAGGTTCAACTGGCGCTAATGTCTACGCCAATTCCGAGATGTAAATTGAAACAGACAGCAACCAGTCTCCTTTTGCGGTGCCGCTTTTCATTTCTATGTGAAAACGCGTGTACATTTAGTGTCTTCGCCGCAGAATACAAACATTACATTTGTTACTTGGATCGTAGCTAATATTATGCACCTTTATTAATCACTTAAAAGTGTGACTGCTTTAGTTACGGCATTTGTCTTCGTCACTGAACGATGTTAAACGTCGCTATATTTCAGGCCGAAAGCCGGGTTGCACAGCAACCGTGCAAAGACGAGCGACGAATC